>QNQO01001560.1:0-253306 GCA_003290165.1 Berberis thunbergii
TGAAAGAGGATGGGTGCACTCGAAAGCCTGGTGGGGGCGAATAGCCACCCACCTTATAAAGAGTAACCCTATTTCTTCTTTTCTTTTCTCCTTCATTCTCTTTTCTTCTTCAATGGAGGGAGGCTGAAATTGCACAGAGAGAGAGAGAAAGGGAGTGGCAGTTGTTTTGAAACATTGGTTATGGAAAAGATGGGTTACTAGGGTTTCTTCTTGGCGGTGCTGGTTGTTGGTAGAGATTCAAATAAGCGGCAGAGAAGAGAACATCGAACTCTACAGAGAAGTCGCACTCGCTTTTCGAACCGGGTTGCGAGAAGCCCGAGCTGAGTGTTCCTTCCTTCGAGTTCGCGGCCTTTGAAACCTGCTCAAGTTCCTCCGATCCATCGCTGAGTCTGACTCAACCTTCCACCTCTTATGTTTCAACCAATCCACCCCGATCTTCAAGTGGTTCCTGTTTTGTTTCAAAATTCACTGAGGCAATGAATTAGAATGGTGAGTTTTCTTTTCCTCTCTTATTTTGTTGATTCATGCTCTCTAGTTTATATGATCCCGACTGAAATTTGTTGTTCTGTGTCTATGTTGCTCTTTTATGGCCCCAATTTAAAGCACATTGCAAAAGGTGGAATGGGGAGAGATGAGAAATGGGTGTGGGTTAGTTTAGTCTGATATAGTGGTTTGTTATGGGGTTGAAAGGGATTAAACTAGATGCCCCATGGGTTCTCAATCAGGACACCAAACAGAGGCAGAGCAGCAACAGTAGTTGTGTTCGTGTTTGATCTACGACACCTAAAGGTGATTTCTTCTTCCTCGCATTGTCTTTACTTTATATTTCGTTCCAAATCAACTGCTGCTATAAGTAGTTCATAGCCTAGAGGTGTGCAACAATGACAACAAACCTTGGATTACCTATTCACATAACATGCCTATGTCCAACTTGTGGTGGAGTAACAATACGAGTGTGCTGACAGCTCAACAGAACACTCCAAGTGTTAAAGTAGAGGGTCCACGCTATACATTAGTTGTGTATGTGCATAAGTCTAATGAACTTAATTATGATACTACTTGCAACATGGGAATGTTTGATATTAGCTTGTTTAGGCATGTATCATCTTCTAATTGTGCCACCCACTGCATGATGATTGGGAAGTCTAGGAAGATGTCAAAGCATCTATAGCAAGTCTTGTTTCAGATGTGTCCCTAGAGAAATTTTTTTTCTCTTAACTGTTGGTGAGTACCATGAGCAATTGCAGGAGGTGTTGATCACCATTTAGGTGTTGGGGGTGTTGATGATTGACAATGGAAGAAGTGGTAGTGCGTGGTGATGGTGGAGGTGTTGTGTTAATGTTGTCTGAATGGGATGATGGCGTTGATTATGAAGGGTTATTGCGTGGATCCGTTGCGAAATCCTTTACGGTTTGCGATCTCACCAGTGAGTCCTCTTTACCTCTTTCAGTATTTTTTTTATGTAGTCTCTCTAAATTTGATTTTTGTGAAAAAAAAAAAAAAAAAAATATTCACAAACAATTGTTTGTTTATTTGGTAATTGGTTATGTGTTTTAGGTATTTGTTTATGATGTTTAAGCAATGTATTATTTATGTCTTTAGCACTTATTGCTTGGATACAACTCTAGGACATAATTTGCACACTTGCTCGTAGCTTTACTTACTTTTTCATGATTTGAGATATAAGCATTGAGTCTGTGGGATATCACATTAGGATGGTGTGGTTGTGAGTGTTGATGAAATAATTTGGGGTTTTGAGAGTTATGAAATTGGTTGTGAATATATAAGTTTGACTGTTTATTTAGTACCCTATATGTACAATCAAAAGGGACGAACAGATAGTCATTTTTGGGTTTAGTTACATCTGTTAAGTTATACATGATGAACCCCTCATCATTTAGATTGGATCAGGGGATTGAGCTTAAGTTTATTGGTTTAAACCACTAGTTGGTTTGCAATTCAACTCAAGACAAGTTTAGAAGAACCATTTTTTTTAAAGTAAGCTTTGTGGACGGGTGGATCATATATTTGAATTTTGCTGCTCAGTACATGGTTCTGTTATACTATAATCTAGCATATTATATATGCATGAATAACTAGTGACCATAAATTTGATATAAGTAGATCCTTCACTACATGATTCTATGGTTGCACTCGTATTCCCAGCCAATTTATATTTTGTTAAATAAATATTAGATATTGGATGGAATTCAACTGAGCCCTTGTTTTAGCTTGGGGTATTTGTATTGTTATGTGAATTGGTGTGCATATGTTTCATATGATGAAAAGAAATGAGATATGTGAACTGGCAATGTGCAATATTACTGTTCCCCAAAAGAATGGTGGATACTGTGATGTGATTTATTTATGGTTGACAAAGCGTCACCATAAAAGAGTTTTGAGGATTTAATTATTTTTATGCTCTTTTCCACAACTCCGAGAAAAAAAAAAAAAGAATGTGAAATTTTTGTATACAGACTTGCTTGTATACATGTGATATTATGGGTATGCAGACTTGCTTGCATATCGGTGCACCGTTCCATGTGTGTTCGGTTGTACGTGTAGATTTAGGAAGAATACTTGCCATGGATCGGACTTCGGGTGTGATGACATGTTCCTCGAGGTGGCACCCCACTTGGAACATGTACGCTCAGAGTGGTTTCGAAGGCAAGGGAGGCACACTTGGGTGAGGTGTGTTCGGCACAGGAGGAGAGTGCGATTGTGGAAAAGTAGCGAGATTTATTTTTGTGTATGTGCATGATTACCTTTAAGGAAGAAACTAAATGCTCATTCAACCATTGAATGAGAACTACACGTCTTCCTAAAGGTAGAAAAATGTGTTTGTTTAATATTCCAATAATAGTCTAATATGAGTATGAATTGTATTGTTGTTGCATTTATGAGGATTGATAACTCATAAATTTTATTTATTAGTGATAAATGATGCATATTTATTTATTAGGATAATAACACCATTGCCTCATTGAGGAACTACTTGATGGTGTGGTTATTAATTGTTTGGTTTATTTTAATGTTATCATGTGCGGATTTATTGATTTTTGGGATGAAGTTTTCTCACACCAGCTTTATTGCTGACCCGAGTGAGCTTTTGCTTCTTGGGTACATTCCTTTTGGAATGTAGCCGAGTAGTCTTTCAGGTTTAGAGATTTTGAGCTGCATTACTGGAGTTCCGCTAGTGAGCTAGCCATGCCAGTCTTCTCCGGGTTAGATTTTTATTTGTTTCAGATGTTTAGTTCATGCTGCTATTTGTTTCTGTTATTATTGAATTCTCACGTCCCGAGTTTTGGGGGAAATGGATAATCCTACGTGGATGTTTAGGATTTTCGTTTCCTTCGAAAATCGGGGCGTGACATTTTGGTATCAGAGCATTTGGTTAGCCTAGGCTGGGGTAGAGTCTAGGTGATCCTCGGAATGTGGATATGGGAGAGTAGTAATGTGACTGTCTAGAGATAAAGTGACAAGGGTGAACCTTGAACTTTTAGTATTGTTTCTTTTTCTTCGTGAATCTCGATATGAGATTTCTGTGACTAACTTATTTTAATGTCAATAGTGGATGACATTATTCTGTATCGTTTTCTTGTAGCGATTTGTTATCTGAGTCTTTAGTTAACCCTTTTCGCGAATCTCGGGACGAGATTCTTTTGAGTTGTATATATTGTAACACCCGTACTTTTTTCAATGACAATAAAAATTTATGCAACTAAAATTCAATTGAAAATTTTTATTTTAAAATCTTCTTTCGTTTGACAAGTTGCATTTTTGAAATTTCGCTTAACTTTCTTTCCTCTACCGAATCTCGGGACGAGATTCTTTTGAGTGGTATGTATTGTAGCACCCCGTAATTTTTCTACTTACTGAAAATATTGTATATTTTTGTGTGATTGTCTTCATTAAGTTATGGGCATACGTATGAGCTTATTGTTTTGTCCATGTGATGTCTAGTTGTTTTATTTAATAATCAATTTCCTACTACCTTCCTCTACCCGAATCTCGGGACGAGATTCTTTTGAGTGTTATAGTATTGTAATACCCGCCTAATTAAATAAATATAAAAAGATTTTAAATTTGTAAACCCTAATGTTGATGGATTGTACTCAATTGTATTTGGGCTTGGTTGGGTTTCATTAAAATATCGATTAGGGTTTTATTTTGTGAAAGAGGATGGGTGCACTCGAAAGCCTGGTGGGGGCGAATAGCCACCCACCTTATAAAGAGTAACCCTATTTCTTCTTTTCTTTTCTCCTTCATTCTCTTTTCTTCTTCAATGGAGGGAGGCTGAAATTGCACAGAGAGAGAGAGAAAGGGAGTGGCAGTTGTTTTGAAACATTGGTTATGGAAAAGATGGGTTACTAGGGTTTCTTCTTGGCGGTGCTGGTTTGTTGTAGAGATTCAAATAAGCGGCAGAGAAGAGAACATCGAACTCTACAGAGAAGTCGCACTCGCTTTTTCGAACCGGGTTGCGAGAAGCCCGAGCTGAGTGTTCCTTCCTTCGAGTTCGCAGGCCTTTGAAACCTGCTCAAGTTCCTCCGATCCATCGCTGAGTCTGACTCAACCTTCCACCTCTTATGTTTCAACCAATCCACCCCCGATCTTCAAGTGGTTCCTGTTTTGTTTCAAAATTCACTGAGGCAATGAATTAGAATGGTGAGTTTTCTTTTCCTCTCTTATTTTGTTGATTCATGCTCTCTAGTTTATATGATCCCGACTGAAATTTGTTGTTCTGTGTCTATGTTGCTCTTTTATGGCCCAATTTAAGCACATTGCAAAAGGTGGAATGGGGAGAGATGAGAAATGGGTGTGGGTTAGTTTAGTCTGATATAGTGGTTTGTTATGGGGTTGAAAGGGATTAAACTAGATGCCCCATGGGTTCTCAATCAGGACACCAAACGAGGCAGAGCAGCAACAGTAGTTGTGTTCGTGTTTGATCTACGGCACCTAAAGGTGATTTTCTTCTTCCTCGCATTGTCTTTACTTTATATTTCGTTCCAAAATCAACTGCTGCTATAAGTGTTGCATAGCCCTAGAGGTGGTGCAACAATGACAACAAACCTTGGATTACCTATTCACATAAACATGCCCTATGTCCAACTTGTGGTGGAGTAACAATACGAGTGTGCTGACAGCTCAACAGAACACTCCAAGTGTTAAAGTAGAGGGTCCACGCTATACATTATTGTGTATGTGCATAAGTCTAATGAACTTAATTATGATACTACTTGCAACATGGGAATGTTTGATATTAGCTTGTTTAGGCATGTATCATCTTCTAATTGTGCCACCACTGCATGATGATTGGGAAGTCTAGGAAGATGTCAAAGCATCTATAGCAAGTCTTGTTTCAGATGTGTCCCTAGAGAAATTTTTTTCTCTTAACTGTTGGTGAGTACCATGAGCCATTGCAGGAGGTGTTGATCACCATTTAGGTGTTGGGGGTGTTGATGATTGACAATGGAAGAAGTGGTAGTGCGTGGTGATGGTGGAGGTGTTTGTGTTAATGTTGTCTGAATGGGATGATGGCGTTGATTATGAAGGGTTATTGCGTGGATCCGTTGCGAAATCCTTTACGGTTTTGCGATCTCACCAGTGAGTCCTCTTTTACCTCTTTCAGTATTTTTTTTATGTAGTCTCTCTAAATTTGATTTTTGTGAAAAAAAAAAAAAAAAAAATATTCACAAACAATTGTTTGTTTATTTGGTAATTGGTTATGTGTTTTAGGTATTTGTTTATGATGTTTAAGCAATGTATTATTTATGTCTTTAGCACTTATTGCTTGGATACAACTCTAGGACATAATTTGCACACTTGCTCGTAGCTTTAACTTACTTTTTCATGATTTGAGATATAAGCATTGAGTCTGTGGGATATCACATTAGGATGGTGTGGTTGTGAGTGTTGATGAAATAATTTGGGGTTTTGAGAGTTATGAAATTGGTTGTGAATATATAAGTTTGACTGTTATTTAGTAACCCTATATGTACAATCAAAAGGGACGAACAGATAGTCATTTTTGGGTTTAGTTACATCTGTTAAGTTATACATGATGAACCCCTCATCATTTAGATTGGATCAGGGGATTTGAGCTTAAGTTTATTGGTTTAAACCACTAGTTGGTTTTGCAATTCAACTCAAGACAAGTTTAGAAGAACCATTTTTTTTAAAGTAAGCTTTTGTGGACGGGTGATCATATATGTTGAATTTTGCTGCTCATTACATGGTTCTGTGTTATACTATAATCTAGCATATTATATATGCATGAATAACTAGTGACCATAATTTGATATAAGTAGATCCTTTCACTACATGATTCTATGGGTTGCACTCGTATTCCAGCCAATTTATATCTTGTTAAATAAATATTAGATATTGGATGGAATTCAACTGAGCCCTTGTTTTAGCTTGGGTATTTGTAATTGTTATGTGAATTGGTGTGCATATTGTTTCAATATGATGAAAAGAAATGAGATATGTGAACTGGCAATGTGTCAAATATTACTTGTTCCCCCAAAAGAATGGTGGATACTGTGATTGATTTATTTATGGTTGACAAAGCGTCACCATAGAAAGAGTTTTGAGGATTTAATTATTTTTATGCTCTTTTCCACAACTCCGAGAAAAAAAAAAAAAGAATGTGAAATTTTTGTATACAGACTTGCTTGTATACATGTGAATATTATGGGTATGCAGACTTGCTTGCATATCGGTGCAACCGTTCCATGTGTGTTTCGGTTGTACGTGTAGATTTAGGAAGAATACTTGCCATGGATCGGACTTTCGGTGTGTGATGACATGGTTCCTCGAGGTGGCACCCCCACTTGGAACATGTACGGCTCAGAGTGGTTTCGAAGGCAAGGGAGGCACACTTGGGTGAGGTGTGTTCGGCACAGGAGGAGAGTGCGATTGTGGAAAGTAGCGAGATTTATTTTTGTGTATGTGCATGGATTACCTTTAAGGAAGAAACTAAATGCTCATTCAACCATTGAATGAGAACTAACACGTCTTCCTAAAGGTAGAAAAATGTGTTTGTTTAATATTCCAATAATAGTCTAATATGAGTATGAATTGTATTGTTGTTTGCATTTATGAGGATTGATACTCATAAATTTTATTTATTAGTGATAAATGATGCATATTTATTTATTAGGATAATAACACCATTGCCTCATTGAGGAACTACTTGATGGTGTGGTTATTAATTGTTTGGTTTATTTAATGTTATCATGTGCGGATTTATTGATTTTTGGGATGAAGTTTTCTCACACCAAGCTTTATTGCTGACCCGAGTGAGCTTTTGCTTCTTGGGTACATTCCTTTTGGAATGTAGCCGAGTAGTCTTTCAGGGTTTAGAGATTTTGAGCTGCATTACTGGAGTTCCGCTAGTGAGCTAGCCATGCCAGTCTTCTCCGGGTTAGATTTTTATTTGTTTCAGATGTTTAGTTCATGCTGCTATTTGTTTCTGTTATTATTGATTCTCACGTCCCGAGTTTTGGGGGAAATGGATATCCCTACGTGGATGTTTAGGATTTTCGTTTCCTTCGAAAATCGGGGCGTGACATTTTGGTATCAGAGCATTTGGTTAGCCTAGGCTGGGGTAGAGTCTAGGTGATCCTCGAATGTGGATATGGGAGAGTAGTAATGTGACTGTCTAGAGATAAAGTGACAAGGGTGAACCTTGAACTTTTAGTATTGTTTCTTTTTCTTCGTGAATCTCGATATGAGATTTCTGTGACTAACTTATTTTAATGTCAATAGTGGATGACATTATTCTGTATCGTTTTCTTGTAGCGATTTGTTATCTGAGTCTTTAGTTAACCCTTTTCGCGAATCTCGGGACGAGATTCTTTTGAGTTGTATATATTGTAACACCCGTACTTTTTTTCAAATACAATAAAAATTTATGCAACTAAAATTCAATTGAAAATTTTTATTTAAAATCTTCTTTTCGTTTGACAAGTTGCATTTTTTGAAATTTCGCTTAACTTTCTTTCCTCTACGAATCTCGGGACGAGATTCTTTTGAGTGGTATGTATTGTAGCACACCGTAATTTTTCTACTTACTGAAAATATTTATATTTTTGTGTGATTGTCTTCATTAAGTTATGGGCATACGTATGAGCTATTTGTTTGTCCATGTGGAATGTCTAGTTTGTTTATTTAATAATCAATTTCCCTACTTACCTTCCTCTACCGAATCTCGGGACGAGATTCTTTTGAGTTGTATATATTGTAATACCCCGCCTAATTAAATAAATATAAAAAGATTTTAAATTTGTAAACCTAATGTTGATGGATTGTACTCAATTGTATTTGGGCTTGGTTTGGGTTTTCATTAAAATATCGATTAGGGTTTTATTTTGTGAAAGAGGATGGGTGCACTCGAAAGCCTGGTGGGGGCGAATAGCCACCCACCTTATAAAGAGTAACCCTATTTCTTCTTTTCTTTTCTCCTTCATTCTCTTTTCTTCTTCAATGGAGGGAGGCTGAAATTGCACAGAGAGAGAGAGAAAGGGAGTGGCAGTTGTTTTGAAACATTGGTTATGGAAAAGATGGGTTACTAGGGTTTCTTCTTGGCGGTGCTGGTTGTTGGTAGAGATTCAAATAAGCGGCAGAGAAGAGAACATCGAACTCTACAGAGAAGTCGCACTCGCTTTTCGAACCGGGTTGCGAGAAGCCCGAGCTGAGTGTTCCTTCCTTCGAGTTCGCGGCCTTTGAAACCTGCTCAAGTTCCTCCGATCCATCGCTGAGTCTGACTCAACCTTCCACCTCTTATGTTTCAACCAATCCACCCCCGATCTTCAAGTGGTTCCTGTTTTGTTTCAAAATTCACTGAGGCATGAATTAGAATGGTGAGTTTTCTTTTCCTCTCTTATTTTGTTGATTCATGCTCTCTAGTTTATATGATCCCGACTGAAATTTGTTGTTCTGTGTCTATGTTGCTCTTTTATGGCCCCAATTTAAAGCACATTGCAAAAGGTGGAATGGGGAGAGATGAGAAATGGGTGTGGGTTAGTTTAGTCTGATATAGTGGTTTGTTATGGGGTTGAAAGGGATTAAACTAGATGCCCCATGGGTTCTCAATCAGGACACCAAACAGAGGCAGAGCAGCAACAGTAGTTGTGTTCGTGTTTGATCTACGGCACCTAAAGGTGATTTCTTCTTCCTCGCATTGTCTTTACTTTATATTTCGTTCCAAATCAACTGCTGCTATAAGTAGTTCATAGCCTAGAGGTGTGCAACAATGACAACAAACCTTGGATTACCTATTCACATAACATGCCTATGTCCAACTTGTGGTGGAGTAACAATACGAGTGTGCTGACAGCTCAACAGAACACTCCAAGTGTTAAAGTAGAGGGTCCACGCTATACATTAGTTGTGTATGTGCATAAGTCTAATGAACTTAATTATGATACTACTTGCAACATGGGAATGTTTGATATTAGCTTGTTTAGGCATGTATCATCTTCTAATTGTGCCACCCACTGCATGATGATTGGGAAGTCTAGGAAGATGTCAAGCATCTATAGCAAGTCTTGTTTCAGATGTGTCCCTAGAGAAATTTTTTTTCTCTTAACTGTTGGTGAGTACCATGAGCAATTGCAGGAGGTGTTGATCACCATTTAGGTGTTGGGGGTGTTGATGATTGACAATGGAAGAAGTGGTAGTGCGTGGTGATGGTGGAGGTGTTGTGTTAATGTTGTCTGAATGGGATGATGGCGTTGATTATGAAGGGTTATTGCGTGGATCCGTTGCGAAATCCTTTACGGTTTGCGATCTCACCAGTGAGTCCTCTTTTACCTCTTTCAGTATTTTTTTTATGTAGTCTCTCTAAATTTGATTTTTGTGAAAAAAAAAAAAAAAAAAAAATATTCACAAACAATTGTTTGTTTATTTGGTAATTGGTTATGTGTTTTAGGTATTTGTTTATGATGTTTAAGCAATGTATTATTTATGTCTTTAGCACTTATTGCTTGGATACAACTCTAGGACATAATTTGCACACTTGCTCGTAGCTTTACTTACTTTTTCATGATTTGAGATATAAGCATTGAGTCTGTGGGATATCACATTAGGATGGTGTGGTTGTGAGTGTTGATGAAATAATTTGGGGTTTTGAGAGTTATGAAATTGGTTGTGAATATATAAGTTTGACTGTTTATTTAGTACCCTATATGTACAATCAAAAGGGACGAACAGATAGTCATTTTTGGGTTTAGTTACATCTGTTAAGTTATACATGATGAACCCCTCATCATTTAGATTGGATCAGGGGATTGAGCTTAAGTTTATTGGTTTAAACCACTAGTTGGTTTGCAATTCAACTCAAGACAAGTTTAGAAGAACCATTTTTTTTAAAGTAAGCTTTTGTGGACGGGTGATCATATATGTTGAATTTTGCTGCTCATTACATGGTCTGTGTTATACTATAATCTAGCATATTATATATGCATGAATAACTAGTGACCATAATTTGATATAAGTAGATCCTTTCACTACATGATTCTATGGGTTGCACTCGTATTCCAGCCAATTTATATTTTGTTAAATAAATATTAGATATTGGATGGAATTCAACTGAGCCCTTGTTTTAGCTTGGGTATTTGTATTGTTATGTGAATTGGTGTGCATATTGTTTTCATATGATGAAAAGAAATGAGATATGTGAACTGGCAATGTGTCAAATATTACTTGTTCCCCCAAAAGAATGGTGGATACTGTGATTGATTTATTTATGGTTGACAAAGCGTCACCATAAAAGAGTTTTGAGGATTTAATTATTTTTATGCTCTTTTCCACAACTCCGAGAAAAAAAAAAAAAAGAATGTGAAATTTTTGTATACAGACTTGCTTGTATACATGTGATATTATGGGTATGCAGACTTGCTTGCATATCGGTGCACCGTTCCATGTGTGTTCGGTTGTACGTGTAGATTTAGGAAGAATACTTGCCATGGATCGGACTTCGGGTGTGATGACATGTTCCTCGAGGTGGCACCCCACTTGGAACATGTACGCTCAGAGTGGTTTCGAAGGCAAGGGAGGCACACTTGGGTGAGGTGTGTTCGGCACAGGAGGAGAGTGCGATTGTGGAAAAGTAGCGAGATTTATTTTTGTGTATGTGCATGATTACCTTTAAGGAAGAAACTAAATGCTCATTCAACCATTGAATGAGAACTACACGTCTTCCTAAAGGTAGAAAAATGTGTTTGTTTAATATTCCAATAATAGTCTAATATGAGTATGAATTGTATTGTTGTTGCATTTATGAGGATTGATAACTCATAAATTTTATTTATTAGTGATAAATGATGCATATTTATTTATTAGGATAATAACACCATTGCCTCATTGAGGAACTACTTGATGGTGTGGTTATTAATTGTTTGGTTTATTTTAATGTTATCATGTGCGGATTTATTGATTTTTGGGATGAAGTTTTCTCACACCAGCTTTATTGCTGACCCGAGTGAGCTTTTGCTTCTTGGGTACATTCCTTTTGGAATGTAGCCGAGTAGTCTTTCAGGTTTAGAGATTTTGAGCTGCATTACTGGAGTTCCGCTAGTGAGCTAGCCATGCCAGTCTTCTCCGGGTTAGATTTTTATTTGTTTCAGATGTTTAGTTCATGCTGCTATTTGTTTCTGTTATTATTGAATTCTCACGTCCCGAGTTTTGGGGGAAATGGATAATCCTACGTGGATGTTTAGGATTTTCGTTTCCTTCGAAAATCGGGGCGTGACATTTTGGTATCAGAGCATTTGGTTAGCCTAGGCTGGGGTAGAGTCTAGGTGATCCTCGGAATGTGGATATGGGAGAGTAGTAATGTGACTGTCTAGAGATAAAGTGACAAGGGTGAACCTTGAACTTTTAGTATTGTTTCTTTTTCTTCGTGAATCTCGATATGAGATTTCTGTGACTAACTTATTTTAATGTCAATAGTGGATGACATTATTCTGTATCGTTTTCTTGTAGCGATTTGTTATCTGAGTCTTTAGTTAACCCTTTTCGCGAATCTCGGGACGAGATTCTTTTGAGTTGTATATATTGTAACACCCGTACTTTTTTCAATGACAATAAAAATTTATGCAACTAAAATTCAATTGAAAATTTTTATTTTAAAATCTTCTTTCGTTTGACAAGTTGCATTTTTGAAATTTCGCTTAACTTTCTTTCCTCTACCGAATCTCGGGACGAGATTCTTTTGAGTGGTATGTATTGTAGCACCCCGTAATTTTTCTACTTACTGAAAATATTTATATTTTTGTGTGATTGTCTTCATTAAGTTATGGGCATACGTATGAGCTATTTGTTTGTCCATGTGATGTCTAGTTTGTTTATTTAATAATCAATTTCCTACTTACCTTCCTCTACCGAATCTCGGGACGAGATTCTTTTGAGTTGTATATATTGTAATACCCGCCTAATTAAATAAATATAAAAAGATTTTAAATTTGTAAACCCTAATGTTGATGGATTGTACTCAATTGTATTTGGGCTTGGTTTGGGTTTTCATTAAAATATCGATTAGGGTTTTATTTTGTGAAAGAGGATGGGTGCACTCGAAAGCCTGGTGGGGGCGAATAGCCACCCACCTTATAAAGAGTAACCCTATTTCTTCTTTTCTTTTCTCCTTCATTCTCTTTTCTTCTTCAATGGAGGGAGGCTGAAATTGCACAGAGAGAGAGAGAAAGGGAGTGGCAGTTGTTTTGAAACATTGGTTATGGAAAAGATGGGTTACTAGGGTTTCTTCTTGGCGGTGCTGGTTGTTGGTAGAGATTCAAATAAGCGGCAGAGAAGAGAACATCGAACTCTACAGAGAAGTCGCACTCGCTTTTCGAACCGGGTTGCGAGAAGCCCGAGCTGAGTGTTCCTTCCTTCGAGTTCGCGGCCTTTGAAACCTGCTCAAGTTCCTCCGATCCATCGCTGAGTCTGACTCAACCTTCCACCTCTTATGTTTCAACCAATCCACCCCCGATCTTCAAGTGGTTCCTGTTTTGTTTCAAAATTCACTGAGGCAATGAATTAGAATGGTGAGTTTTCTTTTCCTCTCTTATTTTGTTGATTCATGCTCTCTAGTTTATATGATCCCGACTGAAATTTGTTGTTCTGTGTCTATGTTGCTCTTTTATGGCCCCAATTTAAAGCACATTGCAAAAGGTGGAATGGGGAGAGATGAGAAATGGGTGTGGGTTAGTTTAGTCTGATATAGTGGTTTGTTATGGGGTTGAAAGGGATTAAACTAGATGCCCCATGGGTTCTCAATCAGGACACCAAACAGAGGCAGAGCAGCAACAGTAGTTGTGTTCGTGTTTGATCTACGGCACCTAAAGGTGATTTCTTCTTCCTCGCATTGTCTTTACTTTATATTTCGTTCCAAATCAACTGCTGCTATAAGTAGTTCATAGCCTAGAGGTGTGCAACAATGACAACAAACCTTGGATTACCTATTCACATAACATGCCTATGTCCAACTTGTGGTGGAGTAACAATACGAGTGTGCTGACAGCTCAACAGAACACTCCAAGTGTTAAAGTAGAGGGTCCACGCTATACATTAGTTGTGTATGTGCATAAGTCTAATGAACTTAATTATGATACTACTTGCAACATGGGAATGTTTGATATTAGCTTGTTTAGGCATGTATCATCTTCTAATTGTGCCACCCACTGCATGATGATTGGGAAGTCTAGGAAGATGTCAAAGCATCTATAGCAAGTCTTGTTTCAGATGTGTCCCTAGAGAAATTTTTTTTCTCTTAACTGTTGGTGAGTACCATGAGCAATTGCAGGAGGTGTTGATCACCATTTAGGTGTTGGGGGTGTTGATGATTGACAATGGAAGAAGTGGTAGTGCGTGGTGATGGTGGAGGTGTTGTGTTAATGTTGTCTGAATGGGATGATGGCGTTGATTATGAAGGGTTATTGCGTGGATCCGTTGCGAAATCCTTTACGGTTTGCGATCTCACCAGTGAGTCCTCTTTTACCTCTTTCAGTATTTTTTTTATGTAGTCTCTCTAAATTTGATTTTTGTGAAAAAAAAAAAAAAAAAAATATTCACAAACAATTGTTTGTTTATTTGGTAATTGGTTATGTGTTTTAGGTATTTGTTTATGATGTTTAAGCAATGTATTATTTATGTCTTTAGCACTTATTGCTTGGATACAACTCTAGGACATAATTTGCACACTTGCTCGTAGCTTTACTTACTTTTCATGATTTGAGATATAAGCATTGAGTCTGTGGGATATCACATTAGGATGGTGTGGTTGTGAGTGTTGATGAAATAATTTGGGGTTTTGAGAGTTATGAAATTGGTTGTGAATATATAAGTTTGACTGTTTATTTAGTACCCTATATGTACAATCAAAAGGGACGAACAGATAGTCATTTTTGGGTTTAGTTACATCTGTTAA
Organism: Berberis thunbergii; assembly: GCA_003290165.1. Lineage (NCBI taxonomy): Eukaryota > Viridiplantae > Streptophyta > Magnoliopsida > Ranunculales > Berberidaceae > Berberis > Berberis thunbergii. The sequence goes on from QNQO01001560.1 coordinate 14,429, forward strand.
GTTATACATGATGAACCCCTCATCATTTAGATTGGATCAGGGGATTGAGCTTAAGTTTATTGGTTTAAACCACTAGTTGGTTTGCAATTCAACTCAAGACAAGTTTAGAAGAACCATTTTTTTTTAAAGTAAGCTTTTGTGGACGGGTGATCATATATGTTGAATTTTGCTGCTCATTACATGGTTCTGTGTTATACTATAATCTAGCATATTATATATGCATGAATAACTAGTGACCATAATTTGATATAAGTAGATCCTTTCACTACATGATTCTATGGGTTGCACTCGTATTCCAGCCAATTTATATTTTGTTAAATAAATATTAGATATTGGATGGAATTCAACTGAGCCCTTGTTTTAGCTTGGGTATTTGTATTGTTATGTGAATTGGTGTGCATATTGTTTTCATATGATGAAAAGAAATGAGATATGTGAACTGGCAATGTGTCAAATATTACTTGTTCCCCCAAAAGAATGGTGGATACTGTGATTGATTTATTTATGGTTGACAAAGCGTCACCATAAAAGAGTTTTGAGGATTTAATTATTTTTATGCTCTTTTCCACAACTCCGAGAAAAAAAAAAAAAGAATGTGAAATTTTTGTATACAGACTTGCTTGTATACATGTGATATTATGGGTATGCAGACTTGCTTGCATATCGGTGCACCGTTCCATGTGTGTTCGGTTGTACGTGTAGATTTAGGAAGAATACTTGCCATGGATCGGACTTCGGGTGTGATGACATGTTCCTCGAGGTGGCACCCCACTTGGAACATGTACGCTCAGAGTGGTTTCGAAGGCAAGGGAGGCACACTTGGGTGAGGTGTGTTCGGCACAGGAGGAGAGTGCGATTGTGGAAAAGTAGCGAGATTTATTTTTGTGTATGTGCATGATTACCTTTAAGGAAGAAACTAAATGCTCATTCAACCATTGAATGAGAACTACACGTCTTCCTAAAGGTAGAAAAATGTGTTTGTTTAATATTCCAATAATAGTCTAATATGAGTATGAATTGTATTGTTGTTGCATTTATGAGGATTGATAACTCATAAATTTTATTTATTAGTGATAAATGATGCATATTTATTTATTAGGATAATAACACCATTGCCTCATTGAGGAACTACTTGATGGTGTGGTTATTAATTGTTTGGTTTATTTTAATGTTATCATGTGCGGATTTATTGATTTTTGGGATGAAGTTTTCTCACACCAGCTTTATTGCTGACCCGAGTGAGCTTTTGCTTCTTGGGTACATTCCTTTTGGAATGTAGCCGAGTAGTCTTTCAGGTTTAGAGATTTTGAGCTGCATTACTGGAGTTCCGCTAGTGAGCTAGCCATGCCAGTCTTCTCCGGGTTAGATTTTTATTTGTTTCAGATGTTTAGTTCATGCTGCTATTTGTTTCTGTTATTATTGAATTCTCACGTCCCGAGTTTTGGGGGAAATGGATAATCCTACGTGGATGTTTAGGATTTTCGTTTCCTTCGAAAATCGGGGCGTGACATTTTGGTATCAGAGCATTTGGTTAGCCTAGGCTGGGGTAGAGTCTAGGTGATCCTCGGAATGTGGATATGGGAGAGTAGTAATGTGACTGTCTAGAGATAAAGTGACAAGGGTGAACCTTGAACTTTTAGTATTGTTTCTTTTTCTTCGTGAATCTCGATATGAGATTTCTGTGACTAACTTATTTTAATGTCAATAGTGGATGACATTATTCTGTATCGTTTTCTTGTAGCGATTTGTTATCTGAGTCTTTAGTTAACCCTTTTCGCGAATCTCGGGACGAGATTCTTTTGAGTTGTATATATTGTAACACCCGTACTTTTTTCAATGACAATAAAAATTTATGCAACTAAAATTCAATTGAAAATTTTTATTTTAAAATCTTCTTTCGTTTGACAAGTTGCATTTTTGAAATTTCGCTTAACTTTCTTTCCTCTACCGAATCTCGGGACGAGATTCTTTTGAGTGGTATGTATTGTAGCACCCCGTAATTTTTCTACTTACTGAAAATATTTATATTTTTGTGTGATTGTCTTCATTAAGTTATGGGCATACGTATGAGCTATTTGTTTGTCCATGTGATGTCTAGTTTGTTTATTTAATAATCAATTTCCTACTTACCTTCCTCTACCGAATCTCGGGACGAGATTCTTTTGAGTTGTATATATTGTAATACCCGCCTAATTAAATAAATATAAAAAGATTTTAAATTTGTAAACCCTAATGTTGATGGATTGTACTCAATTGTATTTGGGCTTGGTTTGGGTTTTCATTAAAATATCGATTAGGGTTTTATTTTGTGAAAGAGGATGGGTGCACTCGAAAGCCTGGTGGGGGCGAATAGCCACCCACCTTATAAAGAGTAACCCTATTTCTTCTTTTCTTTTCTCCTTCATTCTCTTTTCTTCTTCAATGGAGGGAGGCTGAAATTGCACAGAGAGAGAGAGAAAGGGAGTGGCAGTTGTTTTGAAACATTGGTTATGGAAAAGATGGGTTACTAGGGTTTCTTCTTGGCGGTGCTGGTTGTTGGTAGAGATTCAAATAAGCGGCAGAGAAGAGAACATCGAACTCTACAGAGAAGTCGCACTCGCTTTTCGAACCGGGTTGCGAGAAGCCCGAGCTGAGTGTTCCTTCCTTCGAGTTCGCGGCCTTTGAAACCTGCTCAAGTTCCTCCGATCCATCGCTGAGTCTGACTCAACCTTCCACCTCTTATGTTTCAACCAATCCACCCCCGATCTTCAAGTGGTTCCTGTTTTGTTTCAAAATTCACTGAGGCAATGAATTAGAATGGTGAGTTTTCTTTTCCTCTCTTATTTTGTTGATTCATGCTCTCTAGTTATATGATCCCGACTGAAATTTGTTGTTCTGTGTCTATGTTGCTCTTTTATGGCCCCAATTTAAAGCACATTGCAAAAGGTGGAATGGGGAGAGATGAGAAATGGGTGTGGGTTAGTTTAGTCTGATATAGTGGTTTGTTATGGGGTTGAAAGGGATTAAACTAGATGCCCCATGGGTTCTCAATCAGGACACCAAACAGAGGCAGAGCAGCAACAGTAGTTGTGTTCGTGTTTGATCTACGGCACCTAAAGGTGATTTCTTCTTCCTCGCATTGTCTTTACTTTATATTTCGTTCCAAATCAACTGCTGCTATAAGTAGTTCATAGCCTAGAGGTGTGCAACAATGACAACAAACCTTGGATTACCTATTCACATAACATGCCTATGTCCAACTTGTGGTGGAGTAACAATACGAGTGTGCTGACAGCTCAACAGAACACTCCAAGTGTTAAAGTAGAGGGTCCACGCTATACATTAGTTGTGTATGTGCATAAGTCTAATGAACTTAATTATGATACTACTTGCAACATGGGAATGTTTGATATTAGCTTGTTTAGGCATGTATCATCTTCTAATTGTGCCACCCACTGCATGATGATTGGGAAGTCTAGGAAGATGTCAAAAGCATCTATAGCAAGTCTTGTTTCAGATGTGTCCCTAGAGAAATTTTTTTTCTCTTAACTGTTGGTGAGTACCATGAGCAATTGCAGGAGGTGTTGATCACCATTTAGGTGTTGGGGGTGTTGATGATTGACAATGGAAGAAGTGGTAGTGCGTGGTGATGGTGGAGGTGTTGTGTTAATGTTGTCTGAATGGGATGATGGCGTTGATTATGAAGGGTTATTGCGTGGATCCGTTGCGAAATCCTTTACGGTTTGCGATCTCACCAGTGAGTCCTCTTTTACCTCTTTCAGTATTTTTTTTATGTAGTCTCTCTAAATTTGATTTTTGTGAAAAAAAAAAAAAAAAAAATATTCACAAACAATTGTTTGTTTATTTGGTAATTGGTTATGTGTTTTAGGTATTTGTTTATGATGTTTAAGCAATGTATTATTTATGTCTTTAGCACTTATTGCTTGGATACAACTCTAGGACATAATTTGCACACTTGCTCGTAGCTTTACTTACTTTTTCATGATTTGAGATATAAGCATTGAGTCTGTGGGATATCACATTAGGATGGTGTGGTTGTGAGTGTTGATGAAATAATTTGGGGTTTTGAGAGTTATGAAATTGGTTGTGAATATATAAGTTTGACTGTTTATTTAGTACCCTATATGTACAATCAAAAGGGACGAACAGATAGTCATTTTTGGGTTTAGTTACATCTGTTAAGTTATACATGATGAACCCCTCATCATTTAGATTGGATCAGGGGATTGAGCTTAAGTTTATTGGTTTAAACCACTAGTTGGTTTGCAATTCAACTCAAGACAAGTTTAGAAGAACCATTTTTTTTAAAGTAAGCTTTTGTGGACGGGTGATCATATATGTTGAATTTTGCTGCTCATTACATGGTTCTGTGTTATACTATAATCTAGCATATTATATATGCATGAATAACTAGTGACCATAATTTGATATAAGTAGATCCTTTCACTACATGATTCTATGGGTTGCACTCGTATTCCAGCCAATTTATATTTTGTTAAATAAATATTAGATATTGGATGGAATTCAACTGAGCCCTTGTTTTAGCTTGGGTATTTGTATTGTTATGTGAATTGGTGTGCATATTGTTTTCATATGATGAAAAGAAATGAGATATGTGAACTGGCAATGTGTCAAATATTACTTGTTCCCCCAAAAGAATGGTGGATACTGTGATTGATTTATTTATGGTTGACAAAGCGTCACCATAAAAGAGTTTTGAGGATTTAATTATTTTTATGCTCTTTTCCACAACTCCGAGAAAAAAAAAAAAAGAATGTGAAATTTTTGTATACAGACTTGCTTGTATACATGTGATATTATGGGTATGCAGACTTGCTTGCATATCGGTGCACCGTTCCATGTGTGTTCGGTTGTACGTGTAGATTTAGGAAGAATACTTGCCATGGATCGGACTTCGGGTGTGATGACATGTTCCTCGAGGTGGCACCCCACTTGGAACATGTACGCTCAGAGTGGTTTCGAAGGCAAGGGAGGCACACTTGGGTGAGGTGTGTTCGGCACAGGAGGAGAGTGCGATTGTGGAAAAGTAGCGAGATTTATTTTTGTGTATGTGCATGATTACCTTTAAGGAAGAAACTAAATGCTCATTCAACCATTGAATGAGAACTACACGTCTTCCTAAAGGTAGAAAAATGTGTTTGTTTAATATTCCAATAATAGTCTAATATGAGTATGAATTGTATTGTTGTTGCATTTATGAGGATTGATAACTCATAAATTTTATTTATTAGTGATAAATGATGCATATTTATTTATTAGGATAATAACACCATTGCCTCATTGAGGAACTACTTGATGGTGTGGTTATTAATTGTTTGGTTTATTTTAATGTTATCATGTGCGGATTTATTGATTTTTGGGATGAAGTTTTCTCACACCAGCTTTATTGCTGACCCGAGTGAGCTTTTGCTTCTTGGGTACATTCCTTTTGGAATGTAGCCGAGTAGTCTTTCAGGTTTAGAGATTTTGAGCTGCATTACTGGAGTTCCGCTAGTGAGCTAGCCATGCCAGTCTTCTCCGGGTTAGATTTTTATTTGTTTCAGATGTTTAGTTCATGCTGCTATTTGTTTCTGTTATTATTGAATTCTCACGTCCCGAGTTTTGGGGGAAATGGATAATCCTACGTGGATGTTTAGGATTTTCGTTTCCTTCGAAAATCGGGGCGTGACATTTTGGTATCAGAGCATTTGGTTAGCCTAGGCTGGGGTAGAGTCTAGGTGATCCTCGGAATGTGGATATGGGAGAGTAGTAATGTGACTGTCTAGAGATAAAGTGACAAGGGTGAACCTTGAACTTTTAGTATTGTTTCTTTTTCTTCGTGAATCTCGATATGAGATTTCTGTGACTAACTTATTTTAATGTCAATAGTGGATGACATTATTCTGTATCGTTTTCTTGTAGCGATTTGTTATCTGAGTCTTTAGTTAACCCTTTTCGCGAATCTCGGGACGAGATTCTTTTGAGTTGTATATATTGTAACACCCGTACTTTTTTCAATGACAATAAAAATTTATGCAACTAAAATTCAATTGAAAATTTTATTTTAAAATCTTCTTTCGTTTGACAAGTTGCATTTTTGAAATTTCGCTTAACTTTCTTTCCTCTACCGAATCTCGGGACGAGATTCTTTTGAGTGGTATGTATTGTAGCACCCCGTAATTTTTCTACTTACTGAAAATATTTATATTTTTGTGTGATTGTCTTCATTAAGTTATGGGCATACGTATGAGCTATTTGTTTGTCCATGTGATGTCTAGTTTGTTTATTTAATAATCAATTTCCTACTTACCTTCCTCTACCGAATCTCGGGACGAGATTCTTTTGAGTAGTATATATTGTAATACCCGCCTAATTAAATAAATATAAAAAGATTTTAAATTTGTAAACCCTAATGTTGATGGATTGTACTCAATTGTATTTGGGCTTGGTTTGGGTTTTCATTAAAATATCGATTAGGGTTTTATTTTCTGAAAGAGGATGGGTGCACTCGAAAGCCTGGTGGGGGCGAATAGCCACCCACCTTATAAAGAGTAACCCTATTTCTTCTTTTCTTTTCTCCTTCATTCTCTTTTCTTCTTCAATGGAGGGAGGCTGAAATTGCACAGAGAGAGAGAGAAAGGGAGTGGCAGTTGTTTTGAAACATTGGTTATGGAAAAGATGGTTACTAGGGTTTCTTCTTGGCGGTGCTGGTTGTTGGTAGAGATTCAAATAAGCGGCAGAGAAGAGAACATCGAACTCTACAGAGAAGTCGCACTCGCTTTTCGAACCGGGTTGCGAGAAGCCCGAGCTGAGTGTTCCTTCCTTCGAGTTCGCGGCCTTTGAAACCTGCTCAAGTTCCTCCGATCCATCGCTGAGTCTGACTCAACCTTCCACCTCTTATGTTTCAACCAATCCACCCCCGATCTTCAAGTGGTTCCTGTTTTGTTTCAAAATTCACTGAGGCAATGAATTAGAATGGTGAGTTTTCTTTTCCTCTCTTATTTTGTTGATTCATGCTCTCTAGTTTATATGATCCCGACTGAAATTTGTTGTTCTGTGTCTATGTTGCTCTTTTATGGCCCCAATTTAAAGCACATTGCAAAAGGTGGAATGGGGAGAGATGAGAAATGGGTGTGGGTTAGTTTAGTCTGATATAGTGGTTTGTTATGGGGTTGAAAGGGATTAAACTAGATGCCCCATGGGTTCTCAATCAGGACACCAAACAGAGGCAGAGCAGCAACAGTAGTTGTGTTCGTGTTTGATCTACGGCACCTAAAGGTGATTTCTTCTTCCTCGCATTGTCTTTACTTTATATTTCGTTCCAAATCAACTGCTGCTATAAGTAGTTCATAGCCTAGAGGTGTGCAACAATGACAACAAACCTTGGATTACCTATTCACATAACATGCCTATGTCCAACTTGTGGTGGAGTAACAATACGAGTGTGCTGACAGCTCAACAGAACACTCCAAGTGTTAAAGTAGAGGGTCCACGCTATACATTAGTTGTGTATGTGCATAAGTCTAATGAACTTAATTATGATACTACTTGCAACATGGGAATGTTTGATATTAGCTTGTTTAGGCATGTATCATCTTCTAATTGTGCCACCCACTGCATGATGATTGGGAAGTCTAGGAAGATGTCAAAGCATCTATAGCAAGTCTTGTTTCAGATGTGTCCCTAGAGAAATTTTTTTTCTCTTAACTGTTGGTGAGTACCATGAGCAATTGCAGGAGGTGTTGATCACCATTTAGGTGTTGGGGGTGTTGATGATTGACAATGGAAGAAGTGGTAGTGCGTGGTGATGGTGGAGGTGTTGTGTTAATGTTGTCTGAATGGGATGATGGCGTTGATTATGAAGGGTTATTGCGTGGATCCGTTGCGAAATCCTTTACGGTTTGCGATCTCACCAGTGAGTCCTCTTTTACCTCTTTCAGTATTTTTTTTATGTAGTCTCTCTAAATTTGATTTTTGTGAAAAAAAAAAAAAAAAAAAAATATTCACAAACAATTGTTTGTTTATTTGGTAATTGGTTATGTGTTTTAGGTATTTGTTTATGATGTTTAAGCAATGTATTATTTATGTCTTTAGCACTTATTGCTTGGATACAACTCTAGGACATAATTTGCACACTTGCTCGTAGCTTTACTTACTTTTTCATGATTTGAGATATAAGCATTGAGTCTGTGGGATATCACATTAGGATGGTGTGGTTGTGAGTGTTGATGAAATAATTTGGGGTTTTGAGAGTTATGAAATTGGTTGTGAATATATAAGTTTGACTGTTTATTTAGTACCCTATATGTACAATCAAAAGGGACGAACAGATAGTCATTTTTGGGTTTAGTTACATCTGTTAAGTTATACATGATGAACCCCTCATCATTTAGATTGGATCAGGGGATTGAGCTTAAGTTTATTGGTTTAAACCACTAGTTGGTTTGCAATTCAACTCAAGACAAGTTTAGAAGAACCATTTTTTTTTAAAGTAAGCTTTTGTGGACGGGTGATCATATATGTTGAATTTTGCTGCTCATTACATGGTTCTGTGTTATACTATAATCTAGCATATTATATATGCATGAATAACTAGTGACCATAATTTGATATAAGTAGATCCTTTCACTACATGATTCTATGGGTTGCACTCGTATTCCAGCCAATTTATATTTTGTTAAATAAATATTAGATATTGGATGGAATTCAACTGAGCCCTTGTTTTAGCTTGGGTATTTGTATTGTTATGTGAATTGGTGTGCATATTGTTTTCATATGATGAAAAGAAATGAGATATGTGAACTGGCAATGTGTCAAATATTACTTGTTCCCCCAAAAGAATGGTGGATACTGTGATTGATTTATTTATGGTTGACAAAGCGTCACCATAAAAGAGTTTTGAGGATTTAATTATTTTTATGCTCTTTTCCACAACTCCGAGAAAAAAAAAAAAAAGAATGTGAAATTTTTGTATACAGACTTGCTTGTATACATGTGATATTATGGGTATGCAGACTTGCTTGCATATCGGTGCACCGTTCCATGTGTGTTCGGTTGTACGTGTAGATTTAGGAAGAATACTTGCCATGGATCGGACTTCGGGTGTGATGACATGTTCCTCGAGGTGGCACCCCACTTGGAACATGTACGCTCAGAGTGGTTTCGAAGGCAAGGGAGGCACACTTGGGTGAGGTGTGTTCGGCACAGGAGGAGAGTGCGATTGTGGAAAAGTAGCGAGATTTATTTTTGTGTATGTGCGTGATTACCTTTAAGGAAGAAACTAAATGCTCATTCAACCATTGAATGAGAACTACACGTCTTCCTAAAGGTAGAAAAATGTGTTTGTTTAATATTCCAATAATAGTCTAATATGAGTATGAATTGTATTGTTGTTGCATTTATGAGGATTGATAACTCATAAATTTTATTTATTAGTGATAAATGATGCATATTTATTTATTAGGATAATAACACCATTGCCTCATTGAGGAACTACTTGATGGTGTGGTTATTAATTGTTTGGTTTATTTTAATGTTATCATGTGCGGATTTATTGATTTTTGGGATGAAGTTTTCTCACACCAGCTTTATTGCTGACCCGAGTGAGCTTTTGCTTCTTGGGTACATTCCTTTTGGAATGTAGCCGAGTAGTCTTTCAGGTTTAGAAATTTTGAGCTGCATTACTGGAGTTCCGCTAGTGAGCTAGCCATGCCAGTCTTCTCCGGGTTAGATTTTTATTTGTTTCAGATGTTTAGTTCATGCTGCTATTTGTTTCTGTTATTATTGAATTCTCACGTCCCGAGTTTTGGGGGAAATGGATAATCCTACGTGGATGTTTAGGATTTTCGTTTCCTTCGAAAATCGGGGCGGTGCTGGTTGTTGGTAGAGATTCAAATAAGCGGCAGAGAAGAGAACATCGAACTCTACAGAGAAGTCGCACTCGCTTTTCGAACCGGGTTGCGAGAAGCCCGAGCTGAGTGTTCCTTCCTTCGAGTTCGCGGCCTTTGAAAACCTGCTCAAGTTCCTCCGATCCATCGCTGAGTCTGACTCAACCTTCCACCTCTTATGTTTCAACCAATCCACCCCCGATCTTCAAGTGGTTCCTGTTTTGTTTCAAAATTCACTGAGGCAATGAATTAGAATGGTGAGTTTTCTTTTCCTCTCTTATTTTGTTGATTCATGCTCTCTAGTTTATATGATCCCGACTGAAATTTGTTGTTCTGTGTCTATGTTGCTCTTTTATGGCCCCAATTTAAAGCACATTGCAAAAGGTGGAATGGGGAGAGATGAGAAATGGGTGTGGGTTAGTTTAGTCTGATATAGTGGTTTGTTATGGGGTTGAAAGGGATTAAACTAGATGCCCCATGGGTTCTCAATCAGGACACCAAACAGAGGCAGAGCAGCAACAGTAGTTGTGTTCGTGTTTGATCTACGGCACCTAAAGGTGATTTCTTCTTCCTCGCATTGTCTTTACTTTATATTTCGTTCCAAATCAACTGCTGCTATAAGTAGTTCATAGCCTAGAGGTGTGCAACAATGACAACAAACCTTGGATTACCTATTCACATAACATGCCTATGTCCAACTTGTGGTGGAGTAACAATACGAGTGTGCTGACAGCTCAACAGAACACTCCAAGTGTTAAAGTAGAGGGTCCACGCTATACATTAGTTGTGTATGTGCATAAGTCTAATGAACTTAATTATGATACTACTTGCAACATGGGAATGTTTGATATTAGCTTGTTTAGGCATGTATCATCTTCTAATTGTGCCACCCACTGCATGATGATTGGGAAGTCTAGGAAGATGTCAAAGCATCTATAGCAAGTCTTGTTTCAGATGTGTCCCTAGAGAAATTTTTTTTCTCTTAACTGTTGGTGAGTACCATGAGCAATTGCAGGAGGTGTTGATCACCATTTAGGTGTTGGGGGTGTTGATGATTGACAATGGAAGAAGTGGTAGTGCGTGGTGATGGTGGAGGTGTTGTGTTAATGTTGTCTGAATGGGATGATGGCGTTGATTATGAAGGGTTATTGCGTGGATCCGTTGCGAAATCCTTTACGGTTTGCGATCTCACCAGTGAGTCCTCTTTTACCTCTTTCAGTATTTTTTTTATGTAGTCTCTCTAAATTTGATTTTTGTGAAAAAAAAAAAAAAAAAAAATATTCACAAACAATTGTTTGTTTATTTGGTAATTGGTTATGTGTTTTAGGTATTTGTTTATGATGTTTAAGCAATGTATTATTTATGTCTTTAGCACTTATTGCTTGGATACAACTCTAGGACATAATTTGCACACTTGCTCGTAGCTTTACTTACTTTTTCATGATTTGAGATATAAGCATTGAGTCTGTGGGATATCACATTAGGATGGTGTGGTTGTGAGTGTTGATGAAATAATTTGGGGTTTTGAGAGTTATGAAATTGGTTGTGAATATATAAGTTTGACTGTTTATTTAGTACCCTATATGTACAATCAAAAGGGACGAACAGATAGTCATTTTTGGGTTTAGTTACATCTGTTAAGTTATACATGATGAACCCCTCATCATTTAGATTGGATCAGGGGATTGAGCTTAAGTTTATTGGTTTAAACCACTAGTTGGTTTGCAATTCAACTCAAGACAAGTTTAGAAGAACCATTTTTTTTTAAAGTAAGCTTTTGTGGACGGGTGATCATATATGTTGAATTTTGCTGCTCATTACATGGTTCTGTGTATACTATAATCTAGCATATTATATATGCATGAATAACTAGTGACCATAATTTGATATAAGTAGATCCTTTCACTACATGATTCTATGGGTTGCACTCGTATTCCAGCCAATTTATATTTTGTTAAATAAATATTAGATATTGGATGGAATTCAACTGAGCCCTTGTTTTAGCTTGGGTATTTGTATTGTTATGTGAATTGGTGTGCATATTGTTTTCATATGATGAAAAGAAATGAGATATGTGAACTGGCAATGTGTCAAATATTACTTGTTCCCCAAAAGAATGGTGGATACTGTGATTGATTTATTTATGGTTGACAAAGCGTCACCATAAAAGAGTTTTGAGGATTTAATTATTTTTATGCTCTTTTCCACAACTCCGAGAAAAAAAAAAAAAGAATGTGAAATTTTTGTATACAGACTTGCTTGTATACATGTGATATTATGGGTATGCAGACTTGCTTGCATATCGGTGCACCGTTCCATGTGTGTTCGGTTGTACGTGTAGATTTAGGAAGAATACTTGCCATGGATCGGACTTCGGGTGTGATGACATGTTCCTCGAGGTGGCACCCCACTTGGAACATGTACGCTCAGAGTGGTTTCGAAGGCAAGGGAGGCACACTTGGGTGAGGTGTGTTCGGCACAGGAGGAGAGTGCGATTGTGGAAAAGTAGCGAGATTTATTTTTGTGTATGTGCGTGATTACCTTTAAGGAAGAAACTAAATGCTCATTCAACCATTGAATGAGAACTACACGTCTTCCTAAAGGTAGAAAATGTGTTTGTTTAATATTCCAATAATAGTCTAATATGAGTATGAATTGTATTGTTGTTGCATTTATGAGGATTGATAACTCATAAATTTTATTTATTAGTGATAAATGATGCATATTTATTTATTAGGATAATAACACCATTGCCTCATTGAGGAACTACTTGATGGTGTGGTTATTAATTGTTTGGTTTATTTTAATGTTATCATGTGCGGATTTATTGATTTTTGGGATGAAGTTTTCTCACACCAGCTTTATTGCTGACCCGAGTGAGCTTTTGCTTCTTGGGTACATTCCTTTTGGAATGTAGCCGAGTAGTCTTTCAGGTTTAGAAATTTTGAGCTGCATTACTGGAGTTCCGCTAGTGAGCTAGCCATGCCAGTCTTCTCCGGGTTAGATTTTTATTTGTTTCAGATGTTTAGTTCATGCTGCTATTTGTTTCTGTTATTATTGAATTCTCACGTCCCGAGTTTTGGGGGAAATGGATAATCCTACGTGGATGTTTAGGATTTTCGTTTCCTTCGAAAATCGGGGCGGTGCTGGTTGTTGGTAGAGATTCAAATAAGCGGCAGAGAAGAGAACATCGAACTCTACAGAGAAGTCGCACTCGCTTTTCGAACCGGGTTGCGAGAAGCCCGAGCTGAGTGTTCCTTCCTTCGAGTTCGCGGCCTTTGAAACCTGCTCAAGTTCCTCCGATCCATCGCTGAGTCTGACTCAACCTTCCACCTCTTATGTTTCAACCAATCCACCCCCGATCTTCAAGTGGTTCCTGTTTTGTTTCAAAATTCACTGAGGCAATGAATTAGAATGGTGAGTTTTCTTTTCCTCTCTTATTTTGTTGATTCATGCTCTCTAGTTTATATGATCCCGACTGAAATTTGTTGTTCTGTGTCTATGTTGCTCTTTTATGGCCCCAATTTAAAGCACATTGCAAAAGGTGGAATGGGGAGAGATGAGAAATGGGTGTGGGTTAGTTTAGTCTGATATAGTGGTTTGTTATGGGTTGAAAGGGATTAAACTAGATGCCCCATGGGTTCTCAATCAGGACACCAAACAGAGGCAGAGCAGCAACAGTAGTTGTGTTCGTGTTGATCTACGGCACCTAAAGGTGATTTCTTCTTCCTCGCATTGTCTTTACTTTATATTTCGTTCCAAATCAACTGCTGCTATAAGTAGTTCATAGCCTAGAGGTGTGCAACAATGACAACAAACCTTGGATTACCTATTCACATAACATGCCTATGTCCAACTTGTGGTGGAGTAACAATACGAGTGTTGCTGACAGCTCAACAGAACACTCCAAGTGTTAAAGTAGAGGGTCCACGCTATACATTAGTTGTGTATGTGCATAAGTCTAATGAACTTAATTATGATACTACTTGCAACATGGGAATGTTTGATATTAGCTTGTTTAGGCATGTATCATCTTCTAATTGTGCCACCCACTGCATGATGATTGGGAAGTCTAGGAAGATGTCAAAGCATCTATAGCAAGTCTTGTTTCAGATGTGTCCCTAGAGAAATTTTTTTCTCTTAACTGTTGGTGAGTACCATGAGCAATTGCAGGAGGTGTTGATCACCATTTAGGTGTTGGGGGTGTTGATGATTGACAATGGAAGAAGTGGTAGTGCGTGGTGATGGTGGAGGTGTTGTGTTAATGTTGTCATGAATGGGATGATGGCGTTGATTATGAAGGGTTATTGCGTGGATCCGTTGCGAAATCCTTTACGGTTTGCGGATCTCACCAGTGAGTCCTCTTTTACCTCTTTCAGTATTTTTTTTATGTAGTCTCTCTAAATTTGATTTTTGTGAAAAAAAAAAAAAAAAAAAAATATTCACAAACAATTGTTTGTTTATTTGGTAATTGGTTATGTGTTTTAGGTATTTGTTTATGATGTTTAAGCAATGTATTATTTATGTCTTTAGCACTTATTGCTTGGATACAACTCTAGGACATAATTTGCACACTTGCTCGTAGCTTTACTTACTTTTTCATGATTTGAGATATAAGCATTGAGTCTGTGGGATATCACATTAGGATGGTGTGGTTGTGAGTGTTGATGAAATAATTTGGGGTTTTGAGAGTTATGAAATTGGTTGTGAATATATAAGTTTGACTGTTTATTTAGTACCCTATATGTACAATCAAAAGGGACGAACAGATAGTCATTTTTGGGTTTAGTTACATCTGTTAAGTTTATACATGATGAACCCCTCATCATTTAGATTGGATTCAGGGGATTGAGCTTAAGTTTATTGGTTTAAACCACTAGTTGGTTTGCAATTCAACTCAAGGACAAGTTTAGAAGAACCATTTTTTTTTAAAGTAAGCTTTTGTGGACGGGTGATCATATATGTTGAATTTTGCTGCTCATTACATGGTTCTGTGTTATACTATAATCTAGCATATTATATATGCAATGAATAACTAGTGACCATAATTTGATATAAGTAGATCCTTTCACTACATGTTCTATGGGTTGCACTCGTATTCCAGCCAATTTATATTTTGTTTAAATAAATATTAGATATTGGATGGAATTCAACTGAGCCTTGTTTTAGCTTGGGTATTTGTATTGTTATGTGAATTGGTGTGCATATTGTTTTCATATGATGAAAAGAAATGAGATATGTGAAACTGGCAATGTGTCAAATATTACTTGTTCCCCCAAAAGAATGGTGGATACTGTGATTGATTTATTTATGGTTGACAAAGCGTCACCATAAAAGAGTTTTGAGGATTTAATTATTTTTATGCTCTTTTCCACAACTCCGAGAAAAAAAAAAAAAGAATGTGAAATTTTTGTATACAGACTTGCTTGTATACATGTGATATTATGGGTATGCAGACTTGCTTGCATATCGGTTGCACCGTTCCATGTGTGTTCGGTTGTACGTGTAGATTTAGGAAGAATACTTGCCATGGATCGGACTTCGGGTGTGATGACATGTTCCTCGACGGGTGGCACCCCACTTGGAACATGTACGCTCAGAGTGGTTTCGAAGGCAAGGGAGGCACACTTGGGTGAGGTGTGTTCGGCACAGGAGGAGAGTGCGATTGTGGAAAAGTAGCGAGATTTATTTTGTGTATGTGCGTGATTACCTTTAAGGAAGAAACTAAATGCTCATTCAACCATTGAACTGAGAACTACACGTCTTCCTAAAAGGTAGAAAAAATGTGTTTGTTTAATATTCCAATAATAGTCTAATATGAGTATGAATTGTATTGTTGTTGCATTTATGAGGATTGATAACTCATTAAATTTTATTTATTAGTGATAAATGATGCATATTTATTTATTTAGGATAATAACACCATTGCCTCATTGAGGAACTACTTGATGGTGTGGTTATTTAATTGTTTGGTTTATTTTAATGTTATCATGTGCGGATTTATTGATTTTTGGGATGAAGTTTTTCACACCAGCTTATTGCTGACCCGAGTGAGCTTTTGCTTCTTGGTACATTCCTTTTGGAATGTAGCCGAGTAGTCTTTCAGGTTTAGAGATTTTGAGCTGCATTACTGGAGTTCCGCTAGTGAGCTAGCCATGCCAGTCTTCTCCGGGTTAGATTTTTATTTGTTTCAGATGTTTAGTTCATGCTGCTATTTGTTTCTGTTATTATTGAATTCTCACGTCCCGAGTTTGGGGGAAATGGATAATCCTACGTGGATGTTTAGGATTTTCGTTTCCTTCGAAAAATCGGGGCGTGACAGAGAACCTGTAAGTATCCACATTCATTTTATTCATTATCTTCAGCATTTTCCTGGAAATTATTCGAGGAAACAAAAAAATGAGCAAAAACAAGTTGTTTAAATTCAGAGAACGCAAAATAATAGAAGAAAATTTTTAACAAATTATAAAATCGTCTAGGATAAGACTACATATATCTTCCTTGATAATTGGCTTGCAAACAATATGTTGCACTAACTTAGCGACAACTAATATACCGTGGCTAAATGTTTTATGTGTGTGTGGGTGTATATATATATATATATGTCAAAAAATCCATTAGAGACGGCTTATACCGTAGCTACAAATTTTATTTGTAAAACTTAGCGACAACTATATACCGTGGCTAAACGTTTTTTGTGTATATATTTTTTTTCAAAAAAATCCATTAGGGACAGCTTATACCGTAGCTACCAATTTTATTTGTAAAACTTAGCGACAACTAATATGTCGTCGCAAATGTTTTAATTAGCTACGGTTTATTCTGAATTTAGCCACGATTTTTCCGTCACAAGCATAGTTTTTATGATTATGGTTTTCGTCAGCTACCAAAAGAATTAGTAACGGTTTTTTGCTGTAGCAAATCTTTTAATTAGAGACTGTTTTTTAATTTTGTCTCTAGTATTTGTAGCTATTGGGGTTTTTTTGTAGTGAGTTCTAGATCGTGTCAAAGTGTAATTGGTCATCAAACTCAAAGGCAAAACATCTGCATGGTGGAAGCAATTGAGGCGATCATGAGACAGGCAGGGCAAGACCAAGATCAATGATTGGGAGAGAATGAAGAAGAAAATGAAGGGTCACTTCCTTCCTTTGACTACACTCAAATCTTGTTTTAACAACTTCATTCATTGAGGTAAGGCACGAGATCGGTCGATGATTACATGGAAGAGTTCTATCAATTGATAGCCCGGAATGATTTATCTGAGATGGAGGAGCAGATGGTGGCACGATATTTGGGGGGATTACGACAGCCCCTGCAGGATGTCCTCAGCCTTTACTCGCTATGGACCGTTTTTGAAACATACCAGCGTGCACTTGTTGTAGAAAAACAACAGAACATGAGGCCAATGATCAAAGCAGTCGGCCAGTTCGCCCTCAAGAATTTTGTCCTGCTTAGCAGCAACCACAGGGTAATTCTAACTCAAATATTAGATGTTTTAGATATGAGAAACATGGACATAGAGCGACTGAGTGCAGGAAGCCTGCTAGTCAGAATGGAAACAATCTCCCGATTGAGGAAGACGTGGTAGACGAAATTGAGAAACTTGGAGAGCAAGTGTATGACGATGATGAAGATGGAGATATGTTGTATGGAGATGGCCATGAGACTCTAGTAATTCGTAAGAGTCTACTGACTCCCAATGGCGATTCAAAGGATGATTGGTTGAGAACCAATATTTTCCACACGACCTGCATAGTTGTAGATAAAGTCTGCAAGATGATCATTTACACTGGCAGTTGTGAGAACGTAATGTCTGAAGAGGCTGGAAAAAAATTGTAGTTGAAGATAGATCGTCATCCCAAGCTGTACAAATTGTTGTGGTTGAATAAAGGCAATGAGGTAATAGTAGATAGGCGATGCCTAGTGTCTTTTTGATTGACAGAAAATATTTTGATAATGCTTGGTATGATGTTGTGTCTATAGATGTTTGTCATGTATTGTTAGGCAAACCTTTACAGTATGATCGCAGTGTTATTCATGATGGGTGGAAAAATACATATTCCCTTAGCATCAAAGGGGAAAAGATTGTGTTGGCACCTCGTCAGGACGAAACCACTCCTACCCCGGTAGCCAATAATACTAACTTGTTTTCTATGTCCAAGTTTTTAGTTGAAATTGAGCGTGGAGACATGGTCTTTGCTCTGCTACCTTGTGGGAGTAGTGCAGCAGACATGAATTCAGACTTACCAGCAGAGGTGCAACAACAGCTAACAGAGTTTTCTGACCTGATGCTAGAGGATCTTCCTCCTGGGCTGCTGCCTATGAGGGATATCCAGCATAAGATCGACCTTGCTCCGGGGTTTAGTTTGCTTAATCAACCGGCTTATCGCCTCAATCCCAATGAATCTAAAGAGTTGTAGTGACAGGTGGTAGAGTTGTTGGAAAGGGGCTACATCCATGAGAGTATGAGTCCATGTGCAGTTCCTGCTCTGCTGGTGCTGAAGAAAGATGGATCTTGGCGTATGTGTATTGATAGCAGAGCAATCAACAGGATTACAGTAAAATACAGGTTTTCAATTCCCCGCCTGGATGATATGTTAGACCAACTGTCCGGTTCTAAGGTATTCTAAAAAATTGACCTTAAAAGTGGATACCACTTGATCAGAATAAGGTCTGGAGATAAGTGAAAGACAACGTTTGTAATATCTGGATTTTTCAAAAAAAAAAAAAAGATAGAAAAAAAATTTGGGCGGGGTGTACTCAATAGAAGTGGTGGGGGCACATAACCACCCACCCTTTAAGAGACAAAACGACCCCCCCCCCCCCTTCTTCTTCTTCTCTCTTTTTTTTTTTTTTTTTTTCTTTTCGTTCCAGTGAGCGAGACGACGGATTGTTCTTCTTTTCTTCAGCAGTTTTTGGTGGTTTTGGGTGATTTTCTTCCCCAAAGCTCACCTCCTCCTCTTGATTTCTTCCTCGCTTCTTTCCCCTCTTCATTTCTTTGTTGTGTTTTCTTGAAAAAAAAATCAGTTTTCATTTGGGTTTGGGGTTTGATTGGTTTCTATAGCTCCGATCAGCCGTGAAGGGGCCTTGGTGGCATCATTGGGAGCCCTTAGAACCGACATGCAAGGTTGATTTTGGGGTTGGCCAAAAATTTTCAAAAAATCAAAGTGCATGTTTGTTTAGAGGGTTCTTCGGCGTGAATCCGGGTTTTGGGTGCGTGGGTGAGACTCACATTCGTGACTCTGAGGGTCCTTAGACTCATTTGAAGGCTGTTGTGCAGTTTGGAGGCGATCAGACCGGAGTACAGAGGGTTTCGACACGTTTTCGCCGAACTTTGGGCTTCGGCGGGGTGGTTGCCGAATTCTTTTGCATGTAAGTTTTTCTTTCAGTCACGCGTCGCTTGTAATTTATTTATTTATTGTAGTCTTCGGCTTGTTTGCTCATTTTCAAGTCCGCCTTACAGTTTTAGAATTTTCTGTGGTCCCGCATTCGTGGTTTTGCATGTTTGGAGCTTCAACCGGTATGAATTGGGTTTTGAAAATCCATTCCGCCCAGGTGAGTGGAATTATAATATTTATTTTGATAAATAATTATTTGAAATCCTGAATTTAATTTTTATATTATACCGTCGATTGTGTGTATAATTGAATCCAAGTCCGAAATTCGGGATTTTCAGATATTTCGATGATTGTGCTGGTTATTTGTGAATGAATTATGTATTGGGTTTCCTGAAAGCATGATATACTTGAAGAAAATTGAATAGTGAATGAATTTTGGGTGTGATTAGGCTTTGATGTAATGACATTGGTCTTGTATGCTTCGTTTTCGAGTTTGCATAGGATGTCATGTTTTACCGTGGATTGCCGAGTCTTGAGCATGTATGATAATCGACTCAAATAAATTTATTGTGGTGAATTGGGTCATGTTGGGACTCTGGCATAGTCGTGGTTTTATAAAAATTTCCGAATTGTTTATGATTGCACGTCTGTACCTTTGGTTATGTACAGACTTGTCATATGTGCATGTGGATGTTAGAATAAGTTATTTTAACCCGCTATAATGCCTGTTGTGCCGATGCTTAGGAGCTTGCTCGCATCATGAGTTGGATGGTGCTTGAGATGACTTGCACCTGACATTGTGGATGCTATTGCATGTGGCAAGCTTGCTGAGGTGCGGTGAGCTCCCACACACACTTGCCACTATAGAGTGCAGTAGGACGGGTCCCGGAGGACGTGCTTTGGAGATTACTCGCTTTCCCTCCCAGCGCGCTTGAGTTTGATTGTGTTAGGTTGGCCGTGTTAGGCCAGTCGTTCGGGATGTTGGAGTTTGTATCCTGACAGATGGCACCCCATTAGGATATAAACAAGCCCGAAGTGGTACTGGTGCACGTTGTGGGATGTGTATGGTTGAGACACATTCGTAGGGTATGCGGATACCTACAATATGAGACACTTATACAGAATTATACAGAATTTTAAAGAATTTTTGGTTTCAACCTAGGAGACTAGGAAGAATTATGAGATTGTCTTTATTTCCATCGCTTGATATTTACCATGTTTGGATCACTTGTAATAATCGGCATATATTGTAAACTTGTAGTTATTGTGGAATCTGAAATGTTTGTGTTGTTGCTTGAACTTAGAAACATTATCCTTAGAGACACGGTGTGATTTAGACTTTAGAACTTGTTGCTTATTCATTGTTGTGTGGCATGAATTTTCCTTGTTTATTATTCTGTTATTTGTATTTAGTTCGCTTGCACCAGCTAGCTTTGTGCTTTGCTGACCCCGCAAGGGGTGTGCTTCTATTGGAGTGCAGGCAGTGTTGGCGTTCCTGCTGATCATGGGGCGTAGGCCCCGGTTTTCGTTGTAGGCGCATTTTGTGCTTTTTGGTTGTATCCACCCTGTACGGGTATGTTTTGCTTCCTCTGTGTTTCAGATGTACTATATTGCTATACTAGATTTTTGTATACTGATTTTGTCGCTATGACTCTAACGGGGCGAATCAAATATAGTTATTTTGTTCAAACTTTAGCGTAGTTTTATTTCCGTTTGATTCTCGTATCAAGAATGTGTTATATTATGATGTTGTGGCCGGTTACGATCCGCCTATGTACGTGTTAGTTCACGCATCGGCAAGCTGCGATTCCCGTGGCGGGTCGGGGCGTGACAGCCTTTAAGGCGCAACATGGGTTGTATGAGTGGATGGTCATGCCTTTTGGACCGTCCAATGCGCCCAACACATTTATGAGATTTATGCATCAGGTTTTATGGTCTTTCATAGGGAAATTCGTTGTATTTTATTTTGACGACATCCTCATTTATAGCCCGACATGGGCGTCACATTTTGATCATCTCTGTGATGTTTTTGATAAGTTGAGGACGGAGCGTCTATTCGTCAATCAGAAGAAGTGTTCTTTCTTCACTACTTCTGTAACTTTCCTTGGTTTTGTTGTGTCTACTGATGGTGTTCATGCAGATCAGTCGAAGATAAATGCGGTCTTGGAGTGGCCCAAACCAAAGACCTTACACAATGTCAGAAGTTTGCATGGATTGGCGTCCTTCTACCGTCGGTTCATCAGAAACTTCAACACTCTAATTGCTCCTATCACAGAGTGCCTCAAGGGACGTGATTTTCAGTGGTTTGAAGAGGTAGAGGCCAGTTTTCAACTGGTCAAGCAGAAGATGACAGAGGCACCGGTTTTGGCACTTCATGATTTTGAAAAGGTGTTTGAGGTAAACTGTGATGAATCCAGGGTTGACATTGGTGGTGTTCTAAGTCAGGAGGGGCGCCCAATTGTTTTTTTCAGTAAGAAGCTATCATGATCAAAAAAGAATTATTCCAGCTATGATCTGGAGTTTTATGCCATAGTTCAGTCCCTGAAGCATTGGCGTCACTAACTAGTACAGAGGGAGTTCATTTTTCTCACTGATCATGAGGCCCTGAAATACATCAATGGCCAACACAAGCTAAGTAGATGGCATGCCAAGTGGGTGGCGTACTTCCAAGAGTTCATATTTGCGCTGAGGCACCAAGCAGGGAGTCTGAACAGTGTCGTAGATGCACTGAGTTGTCGTACGTTACTCCTCACCACCATGAGCACCAGAGTTGCAGGATTTGATAATTCAGATATCAAATCCTGATATGTATGCTACAGATCCTTCCTTCGGGAGGATAATTTAGGAGGCAACTGATGGTCAACGACATGATTTTATTTTGCATAATGGTTATCTGTTTTGTGGATTACAGTTGTGCATTCCAGATTGTTCACTAAGGCAGCAGATTATTAGTGAACTTCATAATGAGGGTCACTTTGGGCGAGATAAGACGTTGGCCTTGATCTCTTCTAACTATTATTGGCCCAAATTGACCAGTGACATGACTCATTATGTGGAGCGTTGTTATGTGTGTCAGCTGTCCAAGGGAGTTCTCACTAATGCGGGTCTGTACACGCTTTTAGCTGTACTTGAAGCCCCTTGGTTTGATGTTAGTATGGACTTTGTATTGGGCTTACCCCGTACCCAACGGGCCTTGGATTCTATTTTGGTTGCGGTTGACAGGTTTTCCAAGATGGCCCATTTTGTAGCTTGCAGAAAAACAATGGATGCTGTCAGGATCGCCCATTTTTACTTTAGGGAGATTGTGCGTTTACATAGTGTTCCATGATCAATTACTTCAGATCGTGACACCAAGTTCATGAGTCATTTCTGGGGGAGTTTATGGGAGAAACTTGGGATGAAATTAAATTTTAGCAATGCTTACCACCCCAGACGGATGGTCAGACTGAGGTGGTGAACCAGAGTTTGGGGAACCTTTTGAGGAGTTTGGCAGGAACTAAACCGAAGCAGTGGGATTAGGCGTTACCTCAAGCATAATTTGCCTATAACAGGTCGAAGAACGGAACCACAGGAATGAGCCCATTTGAGATTGTCTGTGGTCAAAATCCATCCGGGGTGCTTGACTTAGCCCCTATTCCACGTGTGGATCGTTTGAGTCACAAGGCAGATGCGATGGCAGAACATCTTCGAGGTAACCATGAGCAGGTGAAGCTACCCATTCACGAAAGTAATTCCAAGTACAAGGTTCAGGCCGATAGTCACCGTCGTAAGGTACTTTTTGATGTTGGTGATTTTGTTTGGATAATATTAACCCGTGATCGTTTTCCTGTTAGAAAGTATAATAAACTTAAGGAGCAGAAGATTGGACCCTGTTAGATCTTGCAGAAGATCAATGATAATGTCTACAGACTGCGCCTCCCCAGTCATTTGAGGACTTATTATGTCTTTAATGTAAAGCACCTGAGTCATTGTTTTGTGGTTCCGATGAAGCTATTGTGAACTCGAAGACGAGTTCTTTCCAACCTGGGGTGACTGATGCAGAAGGATCCGAGTTTGATGATGTTGAGTTGTTAAATAGCACGTTGTTGGCACTGAGATACCTTGAGTTGGCAGATCAGCGCAAAGATGATAGGTAATCATGATCTTTGCCTAATTGGGGCAATTTTGGGTGCGTTTCACTATTTTGGCCATAACTTTGGCTACGGGTATCAGAACTGCACATATGGCCCCAATTCGGAAAGATCTTTTCGGCGCACATGTCATGGCCATCGAGCTATGCTCGGTGCATATCTTTTCCGAGGTCAAAATCCATTGTTTTCCCTTCCGAATCCACAATTTTAGTATTTTTTTTCCTTTTATGGTCATATTTCATTTATCGTTTAAGAAGTGATTCTAAATCCGATTTGGGCCATTTTTTTGCAGATTACTTCTTTTATTAAGTATTTTATTTTAGCATGATTATTGGGATTTTTCTATTACTGATAAAATTCGGATAATGACAAATTTTAGCTACAAAGCCCGGCTTGTGGGCTGACTTTCAAAGTACTTTTGATTTGCATAATTTGAATTGGACATCAGAGGTGTTTCTCTGTGTTTTTTTGGCGATTCTATTTTGTTTTTTTTTCTGTGAGTTATCTGTTGAAACTAGCCTGCAAAATAATTGTTATTCTGTCTGGCGTCA
Organism: Berberis thunbergii; assembly: GCA_003290165.1. Lineage (NCBI taxonomy): Eukaryota > Viridiplantae > Streptophyta > Magnoliopsida > Ranunculales > Berberidaceae > Berberis > Berberis thunbergii. The sequence continues at coordinate 38,335 of QNQO01001560.1, forward strand.
CATTGTGAGACGCTATGACTTATGAGCATTTTTTTCTCCCAACTATGCTCCATGTTCGAAAATCTGACAACCACCCTAGTACTAATTAGCACATTGGCCAGTAAAAGTTAAGGTATGCTTGATGGATTTTTTTGTAAATTTGGACATTTTGGAAACCATTTTTTTAGAAGTAAAAAAGGGGTTTTTAATCACTTCCAAGACCATAATATGCAATGGCAGAGTTGAACAAAACCCTGGATCTGTGTTTAGTTTGGAAAAAATAGAAAATCCACAGGAAATAGTTATACGTGGTAGACCGTCGAACTATAGGTGAATGATGTTTGATTAGACCCGATTAGTTGTGATTTAATAAGAAATAAGATTATGGTCATAAACACGTTTCTAATTATATGTTTTGTCTTGACATGTATTACAAAATTGAGTATGGAGGTTACTTATGCATAGATATCAATTTAAGTCTCTACATAATTTTATTATTGATGATGGGCTAATAATAGAATTAGGGCTCTATATATACGGTGGAGGTCCCAACTTCGAACCTAATTCTCTATCTCCTACTTTTCCATTCGATTTGAGAAACACAAGAGAAAGATTCTGGAGGTGGAAGATCTCTTCACTGCGTGTTGCTAGTTCGTGAGGATTGCTGCGTGGATATTCTTCATCAATGGCGACTTATACGCATTGATTACAGTTTTTCTTCCTTGATTACTGACAAGAGGTCTTGATTTAGGACATGTTTGATTCCTACAAATGCAACTTTCATTAAACAATCATCCTTTCAGAACTATATAATTACTTTTCTACATGTCACAGTGATATGAATCAGAAAATTAAATTATGTTAAAACTCCTTCCGAACAAGGGAAAACAAAAAATCAGGACACTTTTTGCCTTATTCATCTTAGTCTCAACATCCTTCTTCATCGACCTTAGAACAATAAATTTGTAGTCCTTGTGAGAAGCTTGCTAATGTTTTTAGCAAGTTGGAAGATCGCTTGGAGGTGGTAAAAAGATTCATTAGGTCCTTTCGCATTGTCGACCTCAAACACCATCTTTAGTCCCCATGTAGTGTGCACTTCTAGATGATAATGCATGAACCAAATACCTACAAAACACAAAATAGTTGAGCATGAAACATAAAACGTACTTGAAGATAAAAGGCTCTAAAAATATGTGATGTTGCATTAACAAAAGATTTTTAAAAAATTCTTGTTTAGAAGTTTTATTTAGGTGAGTGTTGTTTTATCAATGAAACAATATCATTTTGAGTTTACCTAGATTATCACCCCTGAATCTGATAGCAGTCCACCCACCAGATTGCACTCCAACTGTATTTCTTTCGACAGGATCCACAACATTAAACTTTTTAGGGTTGTAATTGCCTAAGCCCTTTCCAACTGCAAAAAAATAAAAAATAAAAAAATAAAAAAATATTTGAAGTCAAGCAAATGCATTGGATGGTTTTGGGGGCCTGTGATCCCTGTGTCTTGTATAACAAGTTGTACTGTAGAGTTAGTTATATACGAGCCTATAAAACTTGGTCCCTTTCATGGTTGCCAAATTCTTCGGCCTTGCACCCATATAATTGAAAACATGGGGGTTGGCAGGGAAATCATAAGTAAAGACACTGCTTATGTTGAAGTAATGTGCTTGAAGCAGTGCAGTGGTTGCATGACAAAGCTAACATTGGTAATACCTACAAAATGAACATGGATTGATGGCAAGGCCAACTGTGAAGAAAAGAGAATGGTCTATTTTATTTGGGACTTTCCTGGGTAGGTTTACGAGTTTAGACTACAAAGCTAGCCCAAAACATTAGTTGCTACTGGGGTTGCATTTTGAGGGGGAGTTTTTGTAAGTGTTGTTGCTTATATGTTCGAGGCACCTGAATAATGCAATGTGGCTGTGGTAGTCATATTATCAACTGCAACAAGGGAATCCTGGAAAGGGGATGCGGTGATCGAGTACTTTCCAGTGGCACGATCAGCACTTTAAAGAACATTTGTGGTCTAACCGGGGGCAATAACTATGATGTTGGTCTTGAAGGGTTTAACATAGACTGCATCAACTTCAACGACCGTAAGTTGATGTCTAACAATCTTAAAAAAAGAGCTTATCATTGAGTGCAACACTGATTATGTGTAGCATGTATGTCACTCTCGATCTATTTGTAAATTGTACCTAGAAACACAAAGCCAGTGACAGTTCTAGGAAGTCAAGTTTGGGAGCCACTTTTGGGTCAAGTTTTGGTTTTTACATTTCTACCCTTTCTATAGGCTCAAAAGTGTAAAAAGTGTAATAAACAAAAAAAAGTGCGAGAAAAAAAGTTGTGGTTATATTTTAAAGAGAATGGTAAAAAGTGTAATGAACAAAAAAAAAAAACAAAATTTAGCCCAAAATAGGCTCCCAAACTTGGCTCCCTAGACTTACTTTAAAGTGCGAGAAAGGGCGTAAACAATGTTTCATGTTGTTATCATGACAAAGGAAAGCTTTTTGGTATGTGTAGATATTGCAGATGTTATTACCATCTAAAGAACTTGTTACGGATTAGTGTTACTAATAATCCTAGAATCTTGGGATTCAATGCAACAGATAACAACCAAAGAAAAATCTAGACGAAGGCAAGCAACCAATAAACTAAAGAAATCAGAAAAAACAAATAACACGAGAGTTTACGTGGTTCGACCAAACCTGCCTACGTTCACGAAGCGCACCACAATCCACTATGAATCTGAGAATCAAGGTTTACAATCACAAACCTCTCTCAATCTCTAAGGGTGTGTTTGGTTGCATGAAATCCTATGCCATGGAATCCATGAGGGAACCCATATATTTTAGGCTGATTTGAAATATAACTCCACGTCCACCATTTGATTTTGTTATCAATTGTGGGAATAGCGAAAATCTCATGAACATGGAAATCACATGCTTTGGGGACCAAGGAGTGAGATTCTCATGTTCATGGGACTTTCATTCCCACCATTGATCACAAAATTAAATGGTGGATATGGAGTGATATATCAATTTAGCTTAAAATTTATATGTCCCCTCATGGATTCCCATGACATAGGATTTCATGCAACCAAACACACCTTAAGTCTTTTCACAAACCTCCCACAAGAAATCTATATATAGATTCATGCAAGGAAACTTTTTTGTTGTATCATACAAGGAAACTTCTTGTTGTCTCCTACTAGAAAACTTTCTATTGTATCATACAAAGAAACTTCCTATTTATCCTACAAGGAAACTTCTTATTCTCTCATACAAGGAAATTTCTTATTATCTCATACAAGGAAACTAAAATATATTGAACACAACTAAAGTAAACCAATCTACATCATAGTGTTGCGCTCATCCTGGTCTTCTTAAACTGAAAAACCAACTGAGGTTGAACACAACCTCAGTTTTTCAACTGGCACTGCCTTTATCAACATATCTGTTGGATTTCTACTACCCTGGATATTCTCAAGTTTCAAGATCCCATCTTCTACAACATATATGATGAAATGGTAATGGGTACTTATGTGCTTAATTCTCTGGTGAAATGTAGAATTCTTGGCAAGAAAAATTGCACTCTGACTGCACTGTATGAAACACTTTTCTCCTGCTTTAAACCCAATTCTCCCAACAAACCCTGCAACCAAATCATCTATTTTATTGCCTCAGTAATGGCAACATATTCAAATTCTGTAGTAGATAGAACCACCAGCTTCTGCAACTGAAAAGCCCAACTAACTGCGATATTACCCATTGTAAAGACGTAACCAGTGGTGCTCCTCATGTTGTCCACATCACTTGCATGGTCTACATCTACAAATCCCTGCAATCTGATATCACTTTTACCAAAACACAAACACCTGTCAGTGATACCTCTTAGATATCACAATATCCACTTTACTTCTAGGATCACACATAAATCTACTTACAACTCCCAGTACATGAGCATTATATGGTCTCGTGCAAATCATGGCATACATCAAACTTCCAATGGCTGAGGCATACGGTACCATAGCCATGTGATTTATCTCTTCCTTTGTCTTGGGATAATGATCTTCTGACAACCTGAAGTGATTTGCCAAAGGTGTCCTAACAGCTCTAGCACCACTCATATTGAACCGCTTTAGAATCCGTTCAACATATTCAGCTTGAGACAACTTCAAAAAAAAATTTGTCTATCTCTGCTAATCTTCATCCAAAGAATTTGTTTTGCTACCCCCAAATCTTTCATGGAAAATTCATTTGCCAGCTGATTCTTCCATATTTTAATTTTACTCATATCTGAACTTGCAACCAACATGTCATCAACATATAATAACACAATAATAAAACTGGATGCAAAACTCTTGAAGTAGCAGCAATGGTCAACATTGCACTTACGAAAGCCATTCTTCTGCATAAAACCATCAAACTTTCTGTACCACTGTCTAAGAGCCTATTTCAGACCATACAAACTTTTTTCTCAATTTGCATATAAGACTCTCCTTGCCATTCACTGTGAAACCCTGAGGTTGTTGCATTATATATCTTCCTCTAAGTAGCCATGGAGGAAAACAGTTTTCACATCTAACTGCTCAAGGTGCAAATGTTTTGTTGCAACAATACTCAATATAGTTCTAATCGTATTATGTTTCACATCTGGAGAAAATTTCTCCGTATAGTCAACTCCTTCCTTCTACTGGAACCCCTTGACTACTAGTTTTGCCTTATATCTCTTGGAACCATCATGTTCTTGTTTAACTCGATACACCCACTTATTATGCATAACTTTCTTCCCTTTGGGTAGTTCAACTAACTCTCGTGTCTCATTTGAGATGAGTAATTTCATCTCATCTTTCATCTCGAAGCTGTTAACTCACATGCTTCAGCATAACATTCAGGATCTTCAGCATCTGTGAGTAATGTGTAGTTCAAACAATTTTCATCAGTGAGCTGCAAATAATTTACATAATCAGATGATACATACTTTCTGTTCAGTGCTTGAGTTTGGGAAGATCTCCTGAGTGCAGGGGATGGAGCGAGACTTTGTGGTGTATCATTTTTTTGTCATGTTATCTAGTGTAGTACCATGTGACTGCAAACTCTCACCTATTTTCTATACCACATCATTATCTGGCCTACCATCCAACTCAACATACTCAGGATCATTCTGCACTTGTCTAACAGATTGTAGTTTATCTCTATTCCTGTACATTATTTTTCATTAAATATTACATCCCTGCTTCTAATGACCTTTCTGTTCTGATCATCCCAAAATCTATAGCCAAAGTCATTACCACTATATCCAATGAAAAAATATTTACGTGACTTGGAGTCAAGCATGCTCATAGAATTATCACTTACATGCACATAAGAAACACAACAAAAAACTTTTAAGTTGGAAATTTTTATAGTCTTACCAGTCCACACCTCTTCTGGTATCCTCTACTCCAAAGAAGATGATGGTCCATGTTGATTAAGTAACATGCTGTATTGACTGCTTCTTCCCAAAACTCTTTTGGCAAACCTGCCTACAAACGCATACGCCTGGCTCTCTTAATCAATGTTTTGTTCATCCTCTCTGCCACACCATTCTGTTGTGGTGTTCTTGGCAAAATCTTTTCCATTCTTATTCCATTATCAGCACAATACCTTTTGAAATCATCATCAATGTACTCTTTACCATTATCGGATCTTAACTTCTTCACCTTCAAACATGTCTCATTTTCCACTAGTGTCTTTCACTTCTTGTACATCAAACACTTCTGATTTATCTTTCAAGAAGTATACCCACACTCTTCTGCTATGATCATTAATGAAAGTTACAAAATATAATTTCCCACCAATAGATGTGACTTTTGTTGGTCCCCATACATCTGTGTGAACTAACTCAAGTTTTTTTCTTTCTCTGAAATTCTTTCACACTTCTTGAAACTAACTCTTTTCTACTTCCCAAGGATGCAACTCTCACAGAAATCAATATAAATTGATTTTAGTCCAGGTAGTTTCCTATTTGACTGCATGACCTTCAGTCCTTTTTCACTCATGTGGCCAAGTCTCTAGTGCCACAAGTCAGGATCCTCTTTTATTTCAGCAATAACTATTGATCCATTTGCCTGTGATGTCGTGTAGATAGTACCATTTTTCTTACCACGTGCAATATAGTCATTGCACCCTTAGAAACCTTCCAGCTATCACCATTGAAGGTTATCAAATAACCTTCTTTCGCCAACCGCCCTACTAAAATAAGATTTCTCCTCAAGTCAGGAATGTGTCTCACATCCTTTACTTCCACATAGACCCATTCATCTTGATTTGTGCTATACCCTTGCCAACTACGTTGCAAGGCTGATCACCACCAAGGTACACCTAACCTAGGTCACCAGGTTCATAGTTTTCTAAGAACCTTTGGCTTGAGGTAGCATGAAATGATGCACCTGAATTTATTACCCAACACTCATGTTTGCTTTCCATAAAATATATCAATGCATCATCTGAATCTTTTGTCACAAGATTTGCTTGATCTGACTTATTTTCTGTATCTTAATTTAGGGCTTCACACTGGTTTCTAAAGTGGCCATTTTTTGCCACAGTTCTGACACTTAATGTGATAAAAAAAAACCATTCGGTTTTTTAGACTTCGATCTATGATTTTTGGACTTATACCTATACTGATCATGACCTTTATTTTGCTTATGTCTCTAGTTTCTACATTCAAAGCAGACCCCGAACTGGAACCTCCATCTGTCCTTTTCCTTAATTCTTCAGTCAAGATCATACTAGCTACATCACTAAACTTCAATTTGTTATTCCTTGCAGAGTTATTAATCGATGTAACTGTGCCAACCCAACTCTGTAGTAACTGAGACAAAATCAACAACGCTCGAATCTCATCATTAAATTCGATTTCAACTTTTGTCAATTGGTCAACAACCTCATTGAAGTTATTCAGATGATCTTTGAAGTTTCCATCTACGGTGATTTTCATATTAAACAATTTTTTTATCAGGTGAACCTTATTCACTGTAGAAGGTTGTTCATACATCTTCGTCAAGGCATTCATCAACGATACAATTGTCTTCTCACCCTTATAGTTGAAGAAAACAGACTTCGCCAATGTCAATTTTATGGTGCTAAGTGTCTTTTTGTCAAATACTTCTCACTCTTCTTGTTTAATACTATCTGGTTTTTCATCCTTCAATGGTTGGTAGAGATCTTTCTGATAAAGATAATCCTCCATTTGCACCTTTCAAAATCCAAAGTTTGACCCATCAAACTTCTCTATCTTGGTTGTATCATTCTCCAAAGTCATTACTCCCACTCGAACCAACAAGAACAACTCATGTGAATTTCTTCAAACACTTTATGTGCCCTAGGTTCGCAAACCCAAAGGCTCTTATAATAATCCTAGGATCTCAGAATTCAATGCAACAGATAACAACCAAAGAAAAATATAGATGCAGGCAAGCAACCAAACCAATGCAATAAACTAAAGAAATCGAAAAAACAGAGAACACGAGAATTTACGTGGTTCAGCCAAACCTGCTTACATCGACGGAGAGCACTACAATCCACTGTGAATCTAAGAATCAAAGTTTACAATCACCAATGAAGCCTCTATCAATATCTAGGTCTCTTCACAAACCTCCCACAAGAAATATATATAAATTCATGCAATGAAGCCATGTGCTCTCCTACAAAGAAACTTTCTATTGTCTCCTACAAGAAAACTTTCTATTGTGTCATACAAGGAAACTTTCTATTCTCTCATACAAGGAAACTAAAAATATATTCAGACTCCAAAAATCTCACCAGAACCCTTTGAGGAGCACACGTTAAGTGGTCGTGGATGTACACTAATTGTGTGAATCGAAAACATTTGATGCCAAACCAGTCTTTATAGTGTGGTTAATGACTGCTTCAACAACGGACTTCTACCATTCACCTACATTCAAATGAGAAAAGTTAAGAGCAACTAATTCCTAAAGCCATCTAAGACACTGAAATGGATTTTGAGCTTAATTACCTAGTATGATAACTTGTTTATCAGGTTTCGCGAATGGATAAGGAACCCAACGCTTACGCAAGATAATGATGGCACCATGATAGTGGCTCTTAACCAAGGTATATGTGCATGCCACTAAAGTGTGACTCTTTCCCTTGTAATGGTGAAGTTGTACACATAGTTTTGGCCTAGTTGTACGGAGCATTGAGTAACAATAGCCCAACTAGCAACCAATTTCGTTTGAAGTTGTCTAATTCCATGCCCGCAATCACAATGGCACTACAAAAAATTATTAATAGCTACAAATACTAGAGACGGTAGTTTGATTCCATCTCTAATTAAAAGATTTGAGACAGCAAAATACCGTCACTAATGCTTTTGGTAGCTGACGAAGACCATAATTATAAAAATTGTGCTTGTGACAGGAAAACCATGGCTAAATTCAGAATAAACCGTAGCTATATAAAACATTTGTGACTGCATATTAGCTGTCGCTAAGTTTTACAAATAAAAATTGGTTGCTACGGTATAAGTCGTCTCCAATAAATTTAAAAAAATTATTAAAAAAAAAAAAAAAAAAAAAAAACTTTGGTTCCCTTTAGATCTGGATTCTGCCATTATCTCATCTCTCCAATTTTTTTCTCACCTCTTCATTTCACTTGCTTAGGAACAAACGCCTCTTCAAGCAAGCAAAGCGAAGATAATGTGAGTTGATTTGATTGAAGCGAAGGAGCTGTACATGACGGTGAGAACTAGCGAGTGATCGTGGTAGCAGAATTGGATGCATCGGTGGTGCGCCATCAATGTTGGTTCTCAAGGATCTAGGGTTTTTGGCTCTTAGCTTCATGTTCTTCTTATTATTTGTGTCAATTGTGAGTTTCTTAATTAGGCAGAAATGGCGGAATTCAGTCAAGAAGAAGAAGGAGATCATGTGCCTTGTGGCCATCAATCAGAGTAGGCGGCAAGGGCTGAGCTTGAAGCTGCAGCCGAGTACAGAGCTGTTTTCACCATTCGCCAGACTCAATGTGTTGTTTGTTAATGCCCTACCACAGCCAGGTGCTCTAGATGTAAAACTATTCGGTAATGGTGAGTTTTCCCCTTTCGCTTTTGGGTTTGATTTCGTTGTTGGGTTTTCAATTACTTGATTAATTCGTGATAATTGTTTGCCCCTTTGGCTTGACTTTGGTTTCCTGCATATAATTAGGGTTTTCTTCTTTACATAATAATGGAATCAAAGCATGTTAGTGATTGTTTGTTTTGTGTTTATAGAGAATGACCCACCATTTGACGCCCTCTGGAAAATCTTTGTAGCATAAGCATTGCTCAAATTCCATTTCCACTTATTATCGGTTTTGAAAAAATAGGTGGATTTACTACAGTTATTTGCTTCTTAGGTTGTTACTTGGATCGTGTTATTAAGCAAGTATGATGTTTTACCATCACTAGTGCAGTTGTTATGACTGAAAGGCATAGAGAAAATCTGAAAGGGAGGCTGAACTGAAGCCAAGTTTGAACAAGAAAGAAATGGAAGGTTAGAAAATTTCAAGGAGCTAATCTTTATTTAAAAAATCTCGATGATGGCATCGACGATGAAAAACTGTAGGAACCATTTTCTGAATTTGGTACAATGACATCCTGTAAGGTATGTGATGTGCATAGTTTGAATGGTTTCGTGTGTTCAGTTATTATTTTGGTTGTTTCGTATGATGGCATAGCTTTTATGTCATTTTGTGGCTTCTTCAGTTCATGGTTGATTCCCATGGGCAAAGTAGGAGCTCTAGTTTTGTTGCATTTTCTATCCCTAATGAGGCTACTAAAGCAGTAAGTGCCATACATGGATTCACATTCATTTGTAAATAGATTGCCAACAATTTGGTAACTTGTAAAAGCATCATTTCACAAAATGTTGGAGTAGGCTAACTTTTGTATTTTTTTGTTTTATTTATTTTATTTTTGTCGTTTTAGGCTATATGATGAAAAATCTATACAAGCATAAAATCGTTATGAAAGTTCAAATAATAGTATCGGTCTTGACGGTTTCTATGTATGCACATGTTACTTTTGTAGGAAATGTTCGAAGATCTACATGATCTGTTGTGTACAATCGCTGAATTCGACTCCTCTTTGCAGCCAGATGTTGGTGCAACTGGTGAATATGCAGGGCTGATGGTTATTTGTATATATGACATGGTAGAGGATGCAAACTTGCTTATTAAATGATAATTTCGTGGAGAAGGTGTGTTCTTTAATTGCATGACATTGTTTTTATTCTTTCCTTTTTAAAAATAAATTGTAATTGATATTGTTGGAAAAGATGGGCATAATCCATCCATGAGTTTGCATGTTGTGATGAACATAGAACTAAGGATCTTGACACCTCTGACTTACTTGAGCAGTTACCTGCTTTGCAACAACTACTTTTCCGACTTCTTGCTTGCTTGGTAATTCGTGCCATGCATTGGCTTTGCAATCAATTTTAAATTTATCTCTTCCTTAGTGCGAGATGATTTTGCCACGCATAGACATTCTATGTATTATTTATGTGCTTTGAGCTGAATGTTACTTATGGAATATTGTTGCGGCCACAAGGAGCAGTTGTCTATAATAGTGTGATTCTATATTCACTTTCGCTGGTAAGCATTGCTTAGTATCTCAAATGGGTTTTTGGTGGTTGCTTTCTTCTTGTGTTGCTCTCTTATGTCTTTTTATTCTCCAGGTTTCAAGCGAATGCGTGAATATTCATACTGCAATATATAATGTCATCCTCAATTTGGTTGACAAGGTAAGGTTACATATCTGACATCTCTTTCTTACAATATCATTATGCTAAGGTCATTCCTGAAACCGTTCTTCGAGATGCAGCAGGATGATGCTATTAGAGCACTTGAAATTTATAAGAAAGCAGCAAATCGGGTATATGCTATCACAAAACATGTCTTCCGATCATTAAATATTTGCAAACAGCTATTCCCAGTCATTTTTTTTACTCGCTTTAACTAGTATCAGCGTTTTTTTAACTGATGAAGTGCCTTCGTTTTTCTGCAGGCTGAAAGATTGTTTGATTTCTATGAAACTTGCAGACGCTTTGAGAAAAGTTTATTAATTTTGAAAAATCATGGACACTCTGGATTTGTCTTTCCAAAATCTTTTTTGTTGTTTTTTGTTAAATCGTGATTCAAAATTGGTCAGTTTTAGTTTGTCCTTGATTGTTAATCCATGTAAGATTTCTGCTTATGTAGCCCCCTGAATTATATATATTCAATTTCAATTTGAGGTTGATAGAATATAAAGTTGATTGGGATTGTATTTTTTGTAATGGACAAGTTATTGATTATACAAACAAGGTTAGTGTATTAGTCATCATTTATGGTGAAAATTAATATAATTGTGTTCAAGTTTAAAATGTTTCTTCTGAATAACAAAAAAAGGAAATGAGAAAACTGAAAATTAATAAAAAGAACTAATTCCATTAAAAAAATGAATTTTCATTAGTAATTTTTTTTAGCTACAGCAAGTTAGTGTTAGCAACAGCAAATGTCGTCTCTATTTTGGCCAACTAAGCGACGGTCAGAAACTGTTGCAAGATAGCCACAACAAGTGTTGTATCTATTTTGTCAATTTGATACAGTTTCAGCTGTCTCAGAATTTGCAACTTAGCAACGGTTTGAGGTCGTCGCCAGATAGCCACGGCAAATACCGTCTTTATTTTGTCAATTTGCGACAGCCTTAACCGTCTCAAAAATTTTTAAAGCTGTCGCCAGTACTGCTGTCTCAAATAAAACCTTGGAATTCAAATTGGTTTAGAGACGAAGTTTTTGCAACTTAGTGACGATTATAAACCATTGCCAGATAGCCACGGATTACTACACCGTTTTTGTTATACTGGAGCGACAATTCATATAGCTACGGTGTTGCAATGGTCGTTGAGTTGTTGCTGATTCTTTTTTGATACTTAGCAACTGTAAAACGCTGTTGTTGAATTTTTTTTTTTTTGTAGTGTGGTCATAGAGTCTTTTTTTTTTTTTTTCTATAAACCAATATATATAACTTTTCCAAAAAAAAAAAAAAAAAAAGAAAGATATATATGATTGCATTACATGTTTATCTGAATTCACCAGTGAATGCTCATGTGTACTTGACATGATTTACCGCCTTCACTAGAATTGTATCATCCTCCCTCACATAGATAGTGGGGCTGGGAACTTGCCATTAACAGTAACAATCGGCTTTGATGCACATTGCTTTGTAGTGTTCTTCAATACCACATGTACTCATTAGATAAAATACATTAGTCATTTTGTACAAGCGAATTTTTGCTACATCGAACTTGAATACTACATGTTTAACGTAATATTATATTGAATGCACTTAGTAACGTACATTGAACTTGCAATATCGAACTCTAGATTCGACCAAAGCCGGAGACAAGTAAGTCATTAGTGTTGTGCCTCGCGAAAGCGTAACAGATTGCGAAACACAATTGATAGTTGCAATAGAAAATAATAAATCTAAATTATAAACAAGGCAATATAAAGTAAATGGAAATAAATAAAACACGTACCGCAGACAGCAATTTAACGTGGTTCGGCAAGTTTGCCTACGTCCACGAGCAAAGAAAATAACTTTACTAATGAGATCGAGAAGTACAAATGGAGGGAGTTACACAACGTCAACGACGTTTACACACGTGTCTGAGTGACACCATGGATATACGCAGGGTGCGTATATCATTTACAAATAGAAAAGAAATTTTTTTCGTTTTTCTCTCTCCTTTCTTTCTCCCCTCCCTCACAAATACACACAGACACAGATTAGGGTTGGAGAACCCTAATCTCTCAAGCTTCTCAATGGAAGAAGATAATCTTAAGAGGAGGGAAACATCCCTTTTATAGCTGCTTGAGGCGGTGGAGGGTGGCAGTGATGGAGGATTCCATCACTTTCCACCATCTTCTTATTTCTTCCTCCAGCTGTCTTCTTGAAGGTTCAACTCAGATTCAGCAAATCCACAGCTCAAATCCAGTTGTCCTCCATGCCGAAATGCCTCAATTCATTGCCGACAAGCCGAAATTGAGCATTGATAGGTACTTTTCTTATTTATCTGTTCTTTGTCCCGTTCCCTATTTCAACAATTCTCCACCTCAGTGAAGATTTCACAAATCTGAGCCGATTACACAAGCAATATCCATCTTTGCCCTTCACAACCCCAAAGGGGTTTAACACACACGAAGGATGTTGATCAAGTCCAAACAATGTTGGAACTTGACCCCAGAAACTATCTTTGTCAACATATCAGCAGGATTCTCCATGGTGTCAATCTTCTTTAGTAAAATGTCGCCTTCTTTTATGATTTCTCGCACAAAGTGAAAACGAACATCAATGTGTTTCGTACGTGCATGATGAACTTGATTCTTCGCCAAATAAATGGCACTCATACTGTCACAAAAGACATCTAAATGGTCTTGTATTACACCCAAGTCATCAAGCAACCCTTGAAGCCAAATTGCTTCCTTAACGGCTTCTGTAACCGCCATATACTCAGCATCAGTTGTAGACAATGCAACTGTAGACTGCAACGTAGATCTCCAACTTACTGGTCCTTTAGCAAGAGTAAAGATATAACCAGTAGTTGATCGTCGCTTATCCAGATCTCCTGCATAATCTGAATCCACATAACCAACACAATGTTGACCATTACTCACATCCTTCTCAAATAGTAAACCAACATCTACTGTACCCAGAATGTACCGTAGAATCCATTTCACTGCTTGCTAGTGTCCTTTTCCTGGATCATGCATGTACCGACTTACCATATTGACTGCCTGTGAAATGTTGGGCCTCGTACACACCATTGCATACATTAAGCTTCCTAGTACATTTGCATATGGCAGTTGAGCCATGTACTCTCGTTCCTTATCAGTGCTAGGAAACATAGAAGCTGAAAGCTTAAAGTGAGGGGCAAGAGGTGTACTAACCGATTTTGTGTTGTCGTTCATCCTAAATCGTTGTAACACCTTCTTCAAATATGCTTGTTGTGACAAGCTCACAGTTCTCTTCACCCTGTCTCTTCAAATTTCCATGCCAAGGATCTTCTTAGCTTCACCAAGATCCTTCATTTCAAACTGAGTTCTCATCTGGCATTTCAATTTATCAATCTCATACTTGCTCTTGGAGGCTATAAACATATCATCTACATATAAGAGCAAATATATAAAGGAACCATCACGAAGCTTACGAAAGTAGACACAATGATCATAATGGCTTCGAGTGTACCTCTGCCCTAGCATAAACTGATCAAACCGCTTGTACCACTGTCTTGGAGACTGCTTCAACCCGTACAAGGACTTGTTCAATTTATACACACAATCTTCTTTCTCTGCAACCTTATACCCATTTGGCTGAGTTATATAGATCTCCTCCTTTAATTATCCATGTAAAAACGCAGTTTTTACATCTAATTGAGCTAACTCAATATCAAATTGTGCAACCAAGGCTAGCAAAATTCAAATGGAAAAGTGTTTCACAACTAGAGAAAAGACTTCATCGTAGTCTATACCTTCCTTCTGAGCATAACCTTTCGCAACTAACCTTGCCTTAAAGCGCACACCATTACTAGGAGATCCTTCTTTCTTAGTGTATACCCATTTGCACCCAATAGTTTTCTTACCTTTCGGTAAGCTACACAATTCTCATGTTTCATTCTTCTGAAGAGATCGCATTTCTTCATCCATAGCCTTCTTCCACTGTTCACAGTTGGTACTTTGAATTGCTTTTTTATAGGTAGAAGGTACTTCATCCTCAACTCCTGGAAGTTCATAAGCAACATAGTCACTAAACCTTTGAGGACGTTTTACATTCCTCGTTGGTCTACTTGTTGCAATTGACTCCAGAATTGGAGTCTCTGAAACGTCATCAACTGTATCTACTGCAGTCTCACTATTTGTGTCTTCATCTGCACCTACTGTGAAATCAGTAGGTACTACATCTGTAGATACATGACTAGCTGGAACACGTAGAGTAGTATCAATCTTCACCTGCTGCGAATTTTCTATGGTCGAACTCTCCACCTGCTGAGAGTTTTTTGGCTTTAGCATAGAAGCCTCATCAAAAGTCACATCCCTGCTAATGACAATCTTCCTGGATTCGAGAACCCACAACTTATAGCCTTTTACACCATTCACGAAACCTAAGAAAATAGCTTTATTGGCTCGGGGATCTAACTTACCTTCTTGAACATGAAAGTAAGCAGGACAACCAAAGATATGTAATCTATCATAATCATTAACAGGATTTCCAGACCATACCTCCATAGGAGCTTTTCCATCAATCGCAGTCACAGGCAACCTATTGATGAGATGGCACGCATATGTCACAACCTTAGCCCAAAACGCTTTGCCCAATCCAGCATTGGACAACATACAACGAACCTTCTCCAGCAATGTACGGTTCATGCGTTCTACCACCCCATTCTGTTGCGGAGTATCTCTAACCGTGAAGTGTCTGACAATTCCCTCATCCTGACATACTTGCAATAACGGATCAACTTTGTATTCACCTCCATTATCTGAATGGAGTCTTCTAATCTTTCTGCCAGTATGAGTTTCAATCATCTTTTTCCACTTTAGGAACACATTCAAGACCTCATTTTTATGCCTCATGGTGTACACCCACACACGTTTTGAATAATATCTACAAAAGTGACGAAATAACGCATACCTCCCAATGATGCTTGCTTAGCAGGTCCCCAAACGTCCGAGTGAACATAATCAAGAGTCCCACGAGTACAGTGGATAGCGGTGCCAAACTTGACTCTCGTCTTCTTGCCCATTACACAATGTTCACAGAATTATAACTTGCAGGTCTTAGCACCTTTTAGCAAACCTTGTTTCACAAGAGTTTGCATACTCTTCATACCAACATGCCCTAAACGCATGTGCCACAATCTGGTCGTATCACAAAAAGTACTTGCAAACTCAGTAACTATAACTTCTCCCGTAATTGTATTCCCGGTCAAGAAATACAAATTATCTCTTTTGATTGCCTTCATCGCCACCATTGCACCAGACACAACCTTGAGAACACCATTTGACACGGTTATCTTGTAACCTTTGGTATCCAAGGAACCCACTGAGATGAGATTCTTCTTCAAAGCAGGAACATACCTTACTTTTTTCAAATTCCGAACTATACCATCAAACTTATTCAGCCGGATTGTACCTATCCCTTCTGTTTTGCATGTTTGATCATTACCTATCAAAACAGTTCCACTATCTAGCCTTTCAAAGCTAGAAAACCAGTCCCTATGGGGACACATATGATAAGTGCAACCTGAATCCACAATCCACTCGTCAGTGGAACACATCAATGTTGATATAGACAGGGAATACTCATCAAAATCTTCATCACTACGCTTGGCAACATTCATATTGGTGCGTTTCTTCCCTTTCTCTTTGGCTTTAATTTTCAGACAATCTTTTACCCAATGCCCTTTCTGATGACAGTAAGCGCATTCATTTATCGCCGGAGTCTTTGACCCACTTCTCGATTTGGATCGAGATTTATCTCTTTTACCACCATATTTTCTCCTTCTTGATCTTCCCCTCGCAATCAATGCTTCAGACGCTGCATCCCTATGGATTTTAAGGTCCATCTTCCTGTACTAATAATTGAGCAGCGATGTAGCAATCTCATCATAATTTAATGATTATTTTCTCGTTAACAAAGTTGTAATGAGATGCTCATATTCTTCTGGAAGGGAATATAAAAAGCACAAAGCCTTATAATTCTCTGGAATAATTTCTTCTAAATTCAATAGGTCGGCAATTAGCCTATTGAATTCATCCAGATGCTCAGACAAAATAATACATTGTCTCATATTCATCCGAAATAACTGTTTCATGAGGAAGAGTTTATTTTGAATACTCTTCATCATGTACTTGTCTTCCAACTTTTTCCACAATGCTTTAGCGGAGGTTACCTTCATGACAAACTATTTTTGTTCCTTCGCTAAACACAGTCGGATAGACCCACACACTTGCCGATTCAATTTGTTCCAATCTTCTTCTCCCATGGCGTCTAGCTTATCACCCAAAGCATTCTCTAAATTTTGTTGTGCGAGCACATCCAATACTTCACATTGCCACATGCCGAAGTTGTTTTTTCCACTGAACTTTTCGACATCAAACTTACCAACTGTAGCGGTAATCAACTTCGAACTGGTACCTGAACTTGATGTCTTTGTCATGTTCCTCAATACTTTCATACAAAACTATCAATTCACACTTACACACGAACCAAGGAAATACCTTCGTCTCTGATACCAATTTGTTGCGCCTCACGAAAGCGTAACGGATTGCGGAACACAATTGATAGTTGCAATAGAAAGTAATAAATCCAAATTATAAACAAGACAATGTAAAGTAAATGAAAATAAATAAAACACGTACCACACACAGCAATTTTACGTGGCTCAACAAGTTTGCCTACGTCCACGGGCAAAGAGAATAACTTTACTAATGAGATCGAGGAGTACAAATGGAGGGAGTTACACAACGTCAACGACGTTTACACACACGTGTCTGAGTGACACCACGGATATATGCGGGGTGTGTATATCCTTTACAAAGAGAAAATAAATTTTTTCTCGTTTTTCTCTCTCCTCTCTTTCTCTCCTCCCTCACAAATACACACAAACACAGATTAGGGTTGGAGAACCCTAATCTCTCTCACAATCTCTCAAGCTTCTCAATGGAAGAAGATAATCTGAAGATGAGGGAAACATCCCTTTTATAGCCGCTTGAGGCGGTGGAGGGTGACGGGGATGGAGGGTTCCATCACCTTCCACCATCTTCTTCTTTCTTCCTCCAACTGTCTTCTTGAAGGTTCAACTCCGATCCAACAAATTCACAGCTCAAATCCAGTTGCCCTCCATGCTGACATATCGCAATTCATTACCGACAAGCCAAAATTGAGCATTGATAGTTACTTTTCTTATTTCTTTGTTCTTTGTGTTATTTGTCATGTTCCTAATTCAACAATTAGAAGGAAGAGTAGAACCAATTGCATGTCTCCATCTTCTCCCTCCAATCTTCCCTAGCTCTCTTCGTACTTGTTTAGTTTTCTGTGTTTTTCTCTTTCTTGCTTCCTACAGAAACCACCTATACATCACCACCCAATATGGTTTACAAACTATAACTTGATCTTTGTATTGATTTTCACACTCGCTAAATATGAAACTAATATGATAGGAAATGTTATTTGCTACATAACCCACTTTTTGTTGTGGTTATTAAGTTACAGGCGTTGAGATCCAGCAGAGAAAGGAATTGACCATTATCCACTTCTGAAGGAGACTGCTCTCTAACTAACCCTTAGTCAACTGAATGTTTTTTGTTTATTTTTTAAGGAAAGAAAACCATTGTTTGAGTGGCATCTTTCTTTTTAACTTTAAATTTTTTTACCATAAAAAATAATAGATAGATCAAAAAATCTAGACAGCCAGGCCCTTAGAGCTGGCACGGTGACAGGGATTTTTTGTTCGTGGGTTTGTGTTTGATTAGGCCATTATGAGTATCTTTAGGATGATAGACGGTATTGGGCCTGGCTTGGCTTTTTAGAAAAGTTCTAGATAGATATATCGATTGAGCCATTATGAGTATTTTTTTTCTTTATCTTTTTTTGAATGACACAAAAATACGAAACTTTACCGCAACATATACATAATTTTATGGTTTTCCACAGTCCACATTGTTTTTTAACGATCCCACTGATGTCCATAGAGGCCCAAACTATGGCGATGTTGATTTTTTTTAATAGATATACTGAGCTAAAATGACCCAATTTTTAATTTGACTCCTATTTAAGATACCCTAAGTTTCATTTACTTAAAAAAATTCTAAATAAATAAATAAATATTGTTTATTAATTCGATTGAGCTTTGTTTGAACTAAAATTTTGACAAAAGTTATAAATTCATATAAAAAATAAATTGGTAAAGTTTAAGCTCGTTATAACATGTGTTCCTTGAGATCAACACTAAATGGGATAAAGGAATTTCTTTATTAATATCACGAACTGAGTGAAGCGAACAAGGGCCCACCTTGGGCGACACAGGCAGACCGCTAGCCAACACCCATTATTCAAGACCACCCGCTTATCACGATACTTTGGATATTTAAAAGACTGTTTATCACGATATTTAAAAGACATGGATTAAATATGTATCTTGAGGAACGAAGTTGAAACAAGCTGAAATTTTAACATGATGATTCTAGTGTCAATCTGCAATTTTCTGAAAATTTTAGCTCAAATGAAATTCAAACAAATTAATAAAAAAAAAAATTAGTTTGAGTAGGGTCATTTTGGCTAAATGAAACTTAACTGGATCCTAAACTACTAGTAAATGCTCAAATTAGTCCTCTTATCTAAGGACCATATCTAAATATAGAAAATTGTAATTTACTCTTTTTTTTTTACTCAAAAGTGTGCAGACAATGATTTGACAGCATACATGTAGCACAAGATTAAACATTGAGATGTTCAATGTCACTTTGACGATAGTGAAGATGTTGTCATGTCATTGAATACAAAAACCTAATGTCATAGTCATGGTTGATTTTTTTGCAGTATAAACGATGACCACCAACCAAAGCCAATAGGGTCTACACAAAATTTGGTATGACTGAAATTCGTTACTTTAACATAGTCTTGTGAGAATTAGCTCAAGCAATCATCATCATGTATTATGTTAGATTAGGGCTTAAGATTGTTATTTCTTTCTTTTTTTTACTTCTTTATGAAGAAATTAGTTATAAAGGGTTAGAGCTGTAGGTTTTTTTTGATAACTTTTTAAAGTGCTTCAGTTGTATTGGGTTTTGTTCCAGGGGAACTAACGAGGAGGAGACTAATTGGAAATTTCATTACGTAATCATCATTTTCAAGAAAAAATTTTTTTTGAATTGTTTGTTTCCAAAAATAGTGGAAAGAAAAATAAAATAAGAACACAATCAGCCTTATTCAAGCGCATCCTCCATTGTCGGCCTGAGAACAACCAATCTCAACTCCTTCATCACGAAGTTTTCTTCTGGTTTTGTTCATTAAGAATCCTATTTGCATTTTTTTTTCATCTTTGTGAAAAATACGTCTAACAGGTTGGAAGATCGCTTGGAGGTGATAAAACTGATTCATTAGGTCCTTTCCCATTGTCGACGACAAACGCCATCTTTAATCCCCATGAAGTATGCACTTCTAGATGACAATGCATGAACCAAACACCTACAAATACAGAACAATTGAGGATGAACATCAAAGTATGTGAAATAATAAAGAGCTCTAAAGGTACTCATGTGGCCTTAACAAAACATTTCAAATAAGTTAGCCTTTAGAAGTTTGGTTTCGGGGAATTTGGCCTTGTCAATGAAATGAAACAGTATCACTTTACCTGGATTATCAGCTCTGAATCTGATAGCAGTCCACCCACCAGATGGCACTCCAACAGTGTTTCTCTCGACAGGATCCACGAGATTAAACTTCGTAGGGTCTTTCTTGGGGTTGTAATTGCCTAAACCCTTTCCAACCACAAAAAAATTGTAGCCATGCAAATGCACTGGATGGTTTTCAGGGGCTATGATCCCTGTATCTTGTAAAACAAGTTGTACTGTAGAGTTATATGCAAGCCTATAAAGCCTAGTCCCTTGCTTGGTTGCCAAGTTTTTTGGCCCTTTACCCGTATAATTGAAAACATGGGGTGGGTTGGCAGGGAAATCGGTAGTAAAGACTCCACTCTGGTTGAAGTAATGTGCTTGAAGAAGCGCAGTGGTCGGCAGGACAAAGCTAACATTGTTAATTCCAGCCATAACTCTGGTCCCATTAGTGCAAGAGGAACACGGATTGATGCCAAGGCCGACTGTGAAGTAAAGAGAATGATCTATCTTCAATGGCACTTCGGCAGGGTAGGTTTTCGAGTTTAGACTACGGAGTGAGTCCACAAAGTTTGTTGCTACTGGGGTTGCATTTTGAGGGGGAGTTTTTGTGAGTGTGGTTGCTAATGCATTAGCGGCCCCTGAATAATGAACTGTGGCTGTCGCAGTCACATTATCAACTGCAATCGGAGAGTCCTGGAAAGGGGATGCAGCGACCAGGTACTTTCCAGTGGCATGATCAGCACTTAGAAGAACATTTGTGGTCTGACCGGGAGCAATGACTATGGTGTCAGTCTTGAAGGGTTTAACATAGACGGCATCAACTTCAACCACCGTAAGTTGATGTCCAGCGATCTTAAAGAAGAGTTCTTCATTGAGTGCAGCACTGATTATGCGTAGCATGTATGTCTTTCCACTCTCTACGTGCAAATTGTACCCACCTGAATGATAGGCAGAGCCAAAACAGAGTTACATTAGAGCCAGAGTTATCATGTCAAACGAAAGCTTGTTGGCATGTTATAGATTGCAGATGTTGTTACCATTTGAAGAACCCTTTGAGGAGCACACAGCGAGTGGTCCTGGTTGTCCGTTAATTGTGTGTGAATCGGACACATTTGGTGCTAAACCAGATTTTATAGCTTGGTTAATCACTGCTTCGACATCTGATTTCCACCATTCACCTACAATCAAAAGACAGTAATAAAATTCGAAGCAAATATTAGTGCTATGGTTATAATTCATAAGCTTTATTTAACCATCTTTAACAAACAAAACACAAAAAGGATGTCATGTTTACCTAATATGACAACTTCTTCTTTGTTGGGTTTGGGGAAAGGATAAGGAATGCCATGCTTAGGCAAGATAACAATAGCACCGTGAACTGTGGCTCTTAACCAACTTATGTGAGCGTGCCACCAAAGTGTGCCTCTTTGGCCTGTAATGGTAAAGTTGTAAACATAGCTTTGGCCTGGTTGTATGGGGCATTGAGTAATATAAGCCGGACCATCAGCCCATCCTGATCGAAGTTGTCTGATGCCGTGCCTGCAATCAAAAGTGTCATTAAGTATCAGTTCTCTCTTTTTTGTTTGTTTAAGATAATTGATGGTTCTCAAAACTCACCAGTGAATGCTCATATTGTACTTGACTTGGTTTACCACCTTCACTAGAATGGTATCATCTTCCCTTGCATGTATAGTGGGGCCAGGGAATTTGCCATTAACAGTAACAATGGATTTTGATGCACACAGCCTTGCAGTGTTCTTCATTACCACCTGTTTTCATTAGATAGAACACATTAGCTAGTGATTGTGTATGCAAGTGCAATAAGACTTGAATATTACGATAACCACGTAATATCATTGTGATTACTATATAATTACTTACGTTGAAATTGTAATGTCGAACACTAGATTCGACCAAAGCTGGAGACAAGCAAGCCAATAGAAGGAAGACTAGAACCCAATTATATGTCTCCATCTCTGTCTCTTTAATCTTCCCTTTCAGACCTCTCTTTATCTCCTTGTTTTGTTTTCTGTGTTTTTCACTATGGTATGACCAGCCAACTCACCCTCTTATATAGAATGAAAGGGGACCTTTTGTTTTTATGTCATTTTTCCATGTTAGGTCCAATGGGTCTCCTTGAGGATTCAAACAAAAAAACTTTGTGTAGAAAACACTTGAATCAACCTGATCAGCTTGCTTGCTACATAAATTACTTGTCCATCACCACCTAATAAGATCTACTAACAAGAAGTTGGTCTTATATTAATATATTTATTTTCACCCTATAAGGTCAATTATTTTGATAATTGTTGTTTGAGTAATTTGATGAACTAGTTGAAATCAAACCTATATATTTTCGTTATGATTGTTAAGCTATAGGGAGATCCAACAGAGAAAGAAATTGACCATTATCCACATCTGAGGGTGACTCCTCTAACTAACCCTTAACTAAAAAAAAAAAAAATTAGTTTTATAGAAACTTGTTTTGTTTAATTTGGAAGGAAAGAAAACCACTATTTGGATGGCATCTTTGTTTAATTCTTTAAAAAAATCCTTAACCTCAAGGTAGCTCTTCAGCAACAGTCTGCTTTGAAGAAATCACCTTTTTAAGAATAACAATTAATAATAAAGAAATCGGGTTAGGCGCCTTTTCTTTCATTTCTTTTTTTTTCCTTAGAAAAAACGTCATTTTTGTAAGGATGTTTGTAGTTCTTTCATGACATGAATCTTTTGCATCAGCAAAAAGAAAATTTTCTTACCTGATTGGTCCTAACTTCTAATTACTTGTGCAACGAACGAAGATGAACAGCAGATTTGTTATGCATACATATTCAATGCACAGGGTACAATCATAAATAATATCCATAGTTTGGTGAGGGTATTACCAACATTTTTTCTGTTTTCGCTCTGTTTCTATAATGCAGGTGGATTCACTTTGAAAGTAGAGAGCGGAAAAGTGTACATGTTATGCATAATCACTGAAGAGCTCTTCTTTAAGATTGCCAGACATCAACTTATGGTCATTGAAGTTGATGATGTCAGTGTAAACCTTCAAGACCGACAACCATACACACTGCCCCCAGTCAGATCACAAATTTCTTTTAAGTGCTCATCGTTCCTCTGGAAAGTACTTGGTGGCCACATCCCGTTTCATGGACTACCCCATTGTAGTAGATAATGTGACTGCAACAGCCACGTACAGTGCATTACTCAGGGGCCGCTAACGCATTAGCAACCACACTTACAAAAATTCCCCCTCAAAATGCAACCACAGTAGCAACAAACTTTGTGGCTTCACTCCATAATCTAAACCCAAAATCTATCCTGCCAAAATCCCATTAAAAATAGGCCATTTTCTTTTCTTCACAGTTAGCCTTGGCATCAATCCATGTTCAGTGCTCTAATGGGAGCAGACTGGTGGCTGGTATTAGGATGTGAAATTGAAAGTAAATGGCTGGGTATTCATTACTTCCCCGAAAAATTGGATTAGTGATGTTGGCTCAAGTTTAAGTCAACAGAGTGAATCATATTTACCCCATGGAAAAGCACTTTACCCTACATGAATTGTACGACTTGTTGGAAGCCCATTATGAGAAATCAAAGGCAGTTTAGAAAGTTTCGTTATTGCTTTTTGTAGATTTTAATGATAGTTTTTGTCCCTTGGATTGAAAAGGCAGAGAATACATGTCACATTCCATTCTTGAGGAAGACTGGACTTATTCCAATTTACTGATTCAGGTTCATGACTTAACTATATACTTCTAGGGTCAGAATAAAAAAGAGGGCTTGATGCCTGTTTTCGCTTGAGCTTAGAACCCAAGTGGTTAGATTTCATAAGTTTATGATAGATTGAATGTTCACTAATTCATCAAAGGGTCGAAAGCTTGTAGTATTACGCTAAAGTGCTTCATAGGGTCTTTAGTTTCTTTTTTTCTAAACTGTTTTTTGAAGCAAACGATTTTTATGATTCCAAAATCATGTCGGCAAACCCAATCCTGGCCAATAATTGGTTTTTGAAGAAAAATCCCATATAAAAGAGAGATGGAGACTACTTGATGCAAACACCCTTGTAGACTTTCATTAAGCAATGGCTCATTCAAAACTCTACAATTACAGACATGTTACAAAGATATGATTCTGAAAATTAAATTGTACAAATAAAACTCCCTTCCAGAAAGGGGAACAAAAAATAGGAGCACACTCAGCCTTATTCAAATTAGTCTCGGCATCCTCCTTCGACGACCTGAGAACAATCAATCTCAACTCCTTGTTTAGGAAGCTTTGTTTTGTTTGTTTTGGTTACGGATCCTAATTGCATATTTGCATCTCTTCAATTGTATAAAATTATATGTTTTAACAAGTTGGAAGATCGCTTGGAGGTGGTAGAACTGATTCATTAGGGCCTTTGCCATTGTCAACCACAAATGCCATCTTTAGTCCCCACGTCGTGTGCACTTCTAGATGGCAATGCATGAACCAAACACCTGCAAAAAAAAAAAGTTCAAGTATGAATAATGATCAAAGTATTTACAGCAACAAAGAGCACTAAATGTAGTGATGTTGCTTGTACGAAACATTTGGAGTAAATTCCCCTTTAGAAACTATGACTTTACCTGGATTATCAGCGCTGAATCTGATAGCAGTCCACCCACCGGATGGCACTCCAACAGTATTTCTCTCGACAGGATCCACAAGGTTAAACTTCTTAGGGTCTTTCTTGGGGTTGTAATTGCCTAAACCCATTCCAACCACAAAAAAATTGAACCCATGCAAATGCACTGGATGGTTTTCATTGGCTATGATCCCTGTATCTTGTAAAACAAGTTGTACTGTAGAATTATATGCGAGCTTATAAAGCCTAGTCCCTTTCATGGTTGCCAAGTTCTTTGGCCCTGCACCCGTATAATTGAAAACATGGGGTGGGTTGGCAGGGAAATCAGTAGTAAAGATTCCACTCTGGTTGAAGTAATGTGCTTGAAGAAGTGCAGTGGTTGGCATGACGAAGCTAACATTGTTAATACTAGCTTGAACCCTGTTACCATTAATACAAGAGGAACATGGATTGACGCCAAGACCAACTGAGAAGAAAAGAGAATGGTCTAATTTTAATGGAACTTTGGCTGGGTAGGTTTTTGAATTTAGACTACGGAGTGAGTCCACAAAGCTTGTTGCTATTGGGGTTGCATTTTGAGGGGGAGTTTTTGTAAGTGTGGTTGCTAATGTGTTTGCGGCATCTGAATAATGCACTGTGGCTGTGGCAGTCACATTATCAACTGCAATGGGGGCGTCTTGGAAAGGAGATGCGGCGACCAAGTACTTTCCAGTGGCACGATCAGCACTTAGAAGAACAGTTGTGGTCTGACCGGGGGCAATGACTATGGTGTCGGTCTTGAAGGGTTTAACATAGACTGCATCAACTTCAACTACTGTAAGTTGATGTCCAGCAATCTTGAAGAAGAGCTCTTCATTGAGTGCAGCACTGATGATGCGCAGCATGTACGTCTTTCCACTGATTACTTTTAAATTGTACCCACCTGCATGATAGAAACAGAGCCAAAACAGAGTCATAACAAAGCCAGAAACTCATCGAAAACAGAATCTCATATGTTGTAATCATATTCATAGTAGCTCTTCAACAGGCATGACTGATCTTGAGGAAAGCTTGTTGTTGTGAAGGAATTGGCTAGAGCTTGAAGATGCTAATACCATTTGAAGAGCCCTTTGTGGAGCAGACAGCAAGTGGTCCAGGATGTCCGTTAATGGTGTGTGAATCGGAAACATTTGGTGCTAAACCAGACTTTATAGCTTGGTTAATCACTGCTTCGACATCTGACTTCCACCATTCACCTACAATCAAAAGAAAATTGTTAAAACAAACAAGTAGTACTGTAAGTCTTGAAGGGTACAAATACCATGTTGGCCAACAAAAACATCGAAACAGATGATTTTGAACTTACCTAGTATGACAACTTCTTCTTTATCTGGTCTGGGGAACGGATAAGGAACGCCAGGCTTAGGCAAGATAACAATGGCACCATGAACTGTGGCTCTCAACCAAAGTATATGTGCATGCCACCAGAGTGTGCCTCTTTGGCCTGTAATAGTGAAGTTGTAGATATAGTTTTGGCCTGGTTGTATGGGGCACTGAGTAATATAAGCTGGACCATCAGCCCATCCTGTTCGAAGCTGTCGGATTCCATGCCTACAATCAAAAGTATCATCAAGATTCTCTCTGTTCTCCCTACAAACCAAAAATACGCGACTATATATGGTTCTCAAAAACTCACCAATGGATGCTCACGTTGTACTTGACATGGTTTACCACCTTCACAAGAATAGTATCACCTTCCCTTGCATAGATAGTGGGGCCTGGGAACTTGCCATTAACAGTAACAATAGGCTTTGATGCACATAGCCTTGTTGTGTTCTTCAGTACCACCTATGTTCATTAGAAAAAAAACTCGTTAGTCCTTGTGTGTAAGCACGTTTTTATTACATAGGACTTGAATATTACGTCAAACATGTTTAACATAATATCATTATGAACGCTACTTAGTAACTTACATTGAACTTGTAATGTCGAATTCTAGATTCGACCAATGCTGGAGACAAGCAAGCCAATAGAAGGAAGACTAAAACCCAATTATATGTCTGCATCTCTGTTTCTCAAATCTTCCCTTTCAGGCCTCTCTTTCTCTCCAATCTACTTGTTCAGTTTTCTGTGTTTTTCTCTGACCAGCCAACGCAACCTTATATATTGGATGCAAGGGGAGCTTTTGATCTTATGTCATTGTTCCTTGTTAGGTCCAACGTCTCCCCTTGAGACTGAATAATAATCTTTGTGTAGAAAACACTTGAATCAGCTTTCTTGCTTGCTACATAAACCACTTGTACATCGCCACCTAATGTGATTTTTTCGAACTATAAGCTTCTCTTAATGTTGATTTTTCACACTATAATGTGATCTTAGTGTTAATTTTTAAAATAATGATAATTAAATTGGAATCTTGTTGTTTATGTTTGATGAACTAAAATGAAACTCAATTTTTTGTTGTTATTGGTTATAGTGGTTGGAATCAAACAGAGAAAGGAATAGACCATTATCGACTTCTGAGGAGACCCAACTAACCTATAGTCAAAAACCTTTTTTTATAAAAGTAAGGTAATATCAGTTAAAACAAAATAAAAATTAATTAAATAATTTTGAAGATTCCCATGTTAAAGTTGAGGAAAAATCAGACACCAATCATGCAAAAAGTAATACTTTGTTTCAATTTTGATTACTCTGTAAATGTTGATAACTAACTTTGAAAAAAAAAAAAAAACTGCAAATGTTTCGCAAAAATTTTTCAAATTTGTCCTTAAATGAGTATTAGAGCATCACCGATGCTAACGAAGTGTCAATTTTTTTTTATATTTTATATATTAAAATAAGAAAATAAAATAGCGAAAATTCTACAGTGCGTGTGCCTAGTTTGTGCTTGGATGGTACCAGGCACATGATTTGCTGACGTGGCAGTTAAAATCTGTTTGGAGAGAGCCAACAAAAAACAATTAGGGCTCAAGGAAATTGCACAGAGGAGCAGCCAAAGAAAGAAATCACACAAAGGCTACCTTCTCACCACCTCCTTCTCCTCCAAAGAAATTGCAGGTACAACATTTGTATTTGAGAATGCTTCAACTGAACTTGTAATGGTCAGTTCAAATATGGATTAGTGATCTTGTTATTAAGTTCCCGAAGTGCTAAAAGCTCTCCAATGGTCCAAGGAAGTTCTCCAATGATCTCAAGAAGATCACCAATGGTCCAAGTGGGTACCACTGAAATGGATTTGGTTAAGTGGGTTCAACTTTGCATTGAAGAGAAGAAGCCATTTGCTGATGTTTTAGACCTATATTTAGCTCGAGAGTTGGACAAAGAAGAAGAGATTATCGTAGTGTCGAAGATCATTGTAGTGTTCAAACTAGTCCCGAAAGGAGACCTTCAATGAGCACATTTCTGAAGTCGAAATCCTTGTTGAATTTTGATATTTCAACTTACATGAAGAGCCATGAAAAAGTTAAGATGAAGCCTGGGTTGTGTTTGGTGTTGGAGTGTTAACTTTACTCTCCTAAACCTAACCACGAAATCCCACCATTAGCATGAAGCATGTTTGGACACTCTCCCAGGCACAAAAGACTAGGCAGAGTAGAATCGTAAAGAAAGGAAAAGTACAACTGAAACAGTATTTCTTTATAAAGTTGCATTTGGATTGTTTGAAACCACAGAGTGTTTTCTCTTTAAGTAGTTGTTATGGATTTGTACGACTGATTGCTCCACTCAATTCAAAATAGCTCCCTTGGCAGGGGTTATGTTACACCCCAATTTTTTGAAAAATATCAAATATTCTCTAATTACTTGACTTTTCACAAATTGGCACTTGAGTTATCTAACATCATACATCTAGTTAACCATTGCTCACATTTACCACATAAATCATACATTTTAATAGCCAACATCTCCAACTAGTTAAATCAACTTCAAAACAAATACATTTTCTCTCGCAACTAAATACAACCCACATAGTATAAATAAAAGAAGAACTAAATAAATAAATATACTTCATTAAAGAGTCTTACTACTAATCAGGTTGGAATAAATAGCTAAGTAGCACGAAGAAGAAGGAAACTCGAAATCCCAATAATGATCTCCGCTCCGCAATTCAACTAACTATCAATCATATTGTTGCCCGGAAGCTACACTCATAAGAGAGTGCGCCGAAGATGTACAAAGACAAACTCGGGTCAGCATTGTTGGTATGAGAATTTCCATTACTAATAGAAGAAGTTGATGCACAATCATGAAGGTGAAAGAAACGATCTAAATTCACACATGGTCAAGACTTATAATTCTTCTAGTACCCGACAATCCTCTTAGTAACGGAATCAAGTAGTTCCTTAACGCAATGTGACATATCATAACTATGTAATCTACCTTGTATCTACCCTTGGTACACTCTGATCTAAGCTAAACCAAACCTACATAAAATATTAGCAAATTTTACTCTTCTGCATGCACAAAGATTAGCATCCCATAAAATAATATAACCAAATGACACGTCAAAAAATCTGACTTTGGCCAAACAGTGTGGAATTTGTAAAATCTCAAAAATGAAAAGATGTGCATAATGATGTTTTCATCAATTCCAAGAGGACTCCTAATTTTTCGGGCACTCCAACTATAAGAAAAAGGAATGTTTTTACCGCTGCCCTAAATTTGGTCAAACTACAATTCCAAGGGTAACCTCAAAACTCACAAAAATGTGTTTTATGAAAAATGTTCAGAATACGTTTTTTCTACAAACTCCCAAACCCACTTATACAAAGCACAAACAAATTAGATCATTGAGTTAATATAGATAACTAGGTTTAATTAGTCCTCGTCCTCATTATATTAATAATATGATACAATCTACTAGGGGTGGCACGAGATTGGATGAATCTCATTCCGATTCCATTTTGTTGCTTTAACTTCGGGATGAGAGCAGGAGGGATAAACCTATCCCTACATTGTCTCATCCCAAGCAGGTTTGGGATGGAATGAGCATAATATAGAACATGTACAGTCAACTCCATATGGTAGCTAAGGTCACAAAATTACCTCAGTTTGCATGCATTAGAGATCAGAAAACCATTGTGGATTGTTCTACTCGTTGAAGAAATGTTTTCCACTTCTTCTTGTTATATGGTAGGTTTCAACAAACTTTAAAACGAATAGAATCTTATCGTTAGTGGTTAAAATATTCAAGTAGAACAGATACTGTATATATTCTTTGTAATCAGAGATGGTTGATCTGCATATAGTCTTTTTTGTTTTAAAGCAAGCAGGGGTTATTTAAGATTCCTAATCCATAAAAAAGAGTTGAAGATTATTACATTCTCATATATGTCTTTCCTATATTATCTTCGTATACAATTTTTTTCAAATCCTCTGCAAACAAACTAGGAGTAGCTTCCACACAAAAAATATTGGGATATACCCCAGCTAAATGGTCTACCGCTTTTTTTGTCTCTCTGAAGCCATGTCTGATTGTGTAGTCTTCTAGTTGCAGCAGTTCCTATTTTATTCTTCTTTGTTTATCATGGGTGTGGTATCTAATTGCGAGTATATGCTCCAATCATTGTTGATTTTCTAATGATACAAGTACAAGCCATTGTGTCAAACCAAATTGCACAACTGATCCAATAAATCCCTCTGTGATTACTAATTTACCAACCAACGAGTGATTTAGTTTACCTAGTCTCCCGTGACAAAGCTCTTTTCCACTCAGGTCATCATGGCATGCATAAAGGCCCTATAAGTTATATGCACTTTTGTGATGATGGTGATAATCTTCTTCTTTTCTTTTTTTTTTCTTTTTCCATCCTCCTTTTATGAAAATCAAAATGCCCATTTTAATATTAGTTCTATAAAAATTTGAAAATTTTTAATATTAAATATATCAAAATGTATAATAATAAATATTAAATAAATAAATTCGAAACTATATATATGAAATAGAAATAAGTTTGGTCAATCCCAAAAAAATTTCAAAATAAATGGAATCGATATCAAGAAATGGAATGCCCACCTCTACGATCCATATTTGGAATAAGTAAAAACAAACAAGACAACTCTTACCTGGACAAAAGAGAAGCTTCTTCCTTTTTATGCTTTTGGTCTAACTTATTTGTCCTTTTATGTTTATCCCTTTTTATTTTCTTCCCCTTATGATAATATAGTAGCAATGATTGGGTAAACTTTGATTGTTGTCTTCCTTTTTATTACTTTTGCATGATCTTTGAATTTTTTTTTTTTTTTTTAAATTAACCTCAAGTTGGGAGGGGCAATTATGAAATGTCATATCTTTATTACTTATCAAAAATTGACTTACAAACGCTACGGAAGTACATTACGATGTTATTCGTATTAAAAAACCAAACAAAATTCAGAACAAAAACTGTCCTGAATAGACGTTACCCGTATCAAAATGGCATAGACAACTTCTTAGCTAGTGGATACTAAGGGTAACAATTAATTTATATGTGTGTAGGTCAGTGAGTGGTAGTTCATATTATCAAACCAATCCACAAAGAAATCATTCTTATTAGTATTATAATTACTATAGAATGTACAATTTCAAGTACTTCTGATCTTGAGAATCCAATTTATACAATTTTTTTTTTCTTGTTGGTATTATATTGTGATATTGAGAATCCAAATTTACAATTTATAGTATATACTTTGTTTATAATATATAGTGTACTGTGATATTGACAAAAGTATGTATGGGTGGGTGGATTGGGTGATTGACAAAAGGATTCTTAGAGAAAGATGTTAAATCAAACTAGCTAGCAATACCATCCATATTAGTTGTGAAATGCCTTTCATTGGAAATTTTGGGTGGTTTTGTTGTTTCAAAGCTAAGGTTTGCTCACCCAACTATCCATCCCTCCCTTACCTAGTTTGACTACTTTTTTTTTTATAACCCAACCCCATGACATTGAAAGTTCCTTCCAACATGAGCATAACTTAGTTGTTTTCTGATTACAATTTCTCCAAGCAAAGTGGGCTTCTTCACTGAATCCTTGTACTCCATGTCCCCAATAGACAGTTACTTCTTAACTGTTTCAAATTCCTTTCAATTATTCATGTCATGACATCAAATTTAAGGAAAACCAGATCTATTATCTATGGTGGTGGGAACTATGGCATGTAATACTTCAACTTGTGTTAGAATATTTAACTGCATAACCTAATGAATCTCCAAATGAGTTGAATTCTTATGGTGAACAGATAATATCTAAAAAGAATCACCTTATTTTGGAATTTCTGCGTCTGATGAGAAATATTAAGTTTGAGCGAAAATTTTGAGTCACTAGCTAGATCTGGATCCCAACCCTTGCCTTAATTGGTTATTATTCATGTTTTTGCTTAATTTGGTTTTCGAATGTTATTTACCTTATTCTTGATCTTCATAGTAGTAATGAAAAAAATTTAGCAGGAAATTATTATAAAAAAAATTGGAAAACCAAATAAATTGCTCCACAATACAATTCTCAAGAAAACAAGTCCACAATTAGAAAAGCAAATGGTCAAGAAACTGGATAGTTTTGTCCTATGATTCTCATCAAACAACCCTCATAATACTTCTACAACTCTCAGTTTAAATGATAATAACAAAAAAATAGTTTAAATGGACAGATGGTAGATGACGACTCTAAACTCTAGTTACTCTAAATTGTCTTATATTTTATATAGTAATTTTAAATTGTTCCAAATTTCTTCTTGCTTCGTGAACCTTATATTAAATTTTGGATTTCTTTGACCTTGTGGTTGGTAGAGTGCAAGATTCTTAACCTTGTGGTCATGTGTTCGAGTTCCACAATTGGCATTGGTTTTCTCCAGTATCTCATCAGTTGAACTTCAACTTTACATAGTAGAATGAGTTAGTATCTTGTTTTAAAAAATAATAATTCTTGTTTTGTAGGAGTTAGCAATCACTTGAGTTTATATTTATGAAATCATGGGAGAAGTATGACATGATTTGTCATAAAAACATGAGCGATTCTATGTGTCGAGGGAAAGGGCGAGGAAACCAGCGAGGTTTTTAGGTGGCGGGGGGTGAACCGTTCACCCCCCTCGAGATGCGCACATGAAACACATCTCGAGGGGGTGAACGGTTCACCCCCCGCCACCTCAAAAACCTCGCTGGTTTCCTCGCTCTTTCCCTCGACATTTAGAATTTCGCTAAAAACATATATATCAATGTTAGTTTAAAAATTCTAATTGTCGAGGGAACCAGCGAGGGACCCCACAGGGGGGTGGGAGCCGTCCTTCCCCCGGATCCCTCCATTTATCATACATGATGAATGGAAAATCTGTGGGCTGTTTGAGACCTGTCCTGCCTAAACCAGATCCCTCCATTTATAAATGGATGTTATGCCTCAGGTGCAACTTGGGCTAAGTTTCAGCCCCAGTGAAACTCGAACTGTTCAGGGTCAACCCACGACCAGCCCAACCCGAAGTTGAGCCCACTCACCTTAACACAATCCCCTAGAGGGTTGTTTAATTTCGGAGTAATTCTACAGGGCCCGAGTCCCCCTGCCTGATTTGCTGCCTTGGGGTGGTTGCAGGGAAAAGAGACATGGAAATTGAAATTGTTTTTGTGAATTTGATTTCGAGGCCTCCCACTCTGAGTTGGTTCCAATTAGTAGTGGGGAAACAATATTTTGAAGAATCGATTTCCTGTCAGTAAATAGACAATCAAACAACAAATATCTGCATTAAAAGGGAAATGAATTTCCCAAGGAAAATAGCCACAAAACATGCCCTTGATTTTTTTTATTTTTTATATATATTTTTTTCTATCAGACAGCCTAAACATTTTTATTGCTCACAAAATCAAAGAAATCTAACATTTGCTAGGAGATGCCTGATGCGGATTTAACTAACCTAAATAAATAGGTTAATTCAGCCCACTTTTAATAACCGCAAGTGCACGGTGTCTAACTGGTAGACAACGGCAAGTACGGGTCGATCCCACGAGGAAGGTGGATTAAATAGAATTTTAGAATTTAATTAAACTAATTTAAAGAAAATGGGGTTACTGTATTTTTAAAACTAAACTAAAAATAAATTAAAAATAAGAAAAATAAAATAAAATATAGATGAAATAGGTTTTGTGGGCTTGGACTCACCAATGAGTTAGCAAAAATATTTTAAATCTAAATTACTGAATTAAAAAACGAGAAGCTTTAGGGATGAAAATCCCTTGCTTACACCAAATATGTGATCGTTAAAATCCAATTCAAATTATATCATGTTTCTATCAAACATTAACAAATTATTTCAAACAAATACGCTCTTACCAAGTATTAAGTGTCTTTTTAGGACAAACTTAATCAAAGTTTAAGCTTAACATTTTTAGCACATGCTTTGAATATTGATAAAGGGTAATTCTAACTACTAAACATATCAAGTTTAATTTCTCGAACATGAAAGGTGAAAGCAATTTATAAAAAATTCAGAAATAAATTGTAATTAAAAATTAAGCACACAATTCAGTAAAATAAATCAAAATAACTTATACAACCCATTTAGCTTGTCACAAACTCGATGTGGTGGTACTCAGCAGATCAGCAGGTGGTCAGAACACGAATCTTGAGACAAATGTTCCCAAAACGTTCTATGGTGGTACAGAGCAGAACCAGGGGTGTGAATAGCCAAAAACGGTTTTGACTCATTCTCCCGCCTCTGCTATAGTACGCTACAGTATAGAGCTTGCTCCGCCTTCTTCTCCAACGCGACAGCGCCGCTCACGGTGCTGTTATTCGCTCCTCGCGACCGTCCCGTCCTCCAAACGTCTCCAAAACCTGAAAAAGAGAGAGAGAGGTTGAGGAAACAGTGCTATACAAATAAGAAAAACAGATAAGGACGAGTCCATGCTTCTCCTTGCGAGCTCTGTCTCGCGAGGAGGTGGCGGTGGTGCTCGGTCTGGTCATGACGGTGGTCGCGAGAGATGAGGACAGGAAGGAAGTCGAGACGACGAGAGGCCGAGAGAGGGGAGGAATCAGTGTCTGTGGCGACGCGGAACAGAGTCGTGATGGTTGTGGTGGCTGGACAGTGGCGAAGAGAGGGAGGCAGAGAATAAGATAGGGCAGTGATAGCGAAACTCGGTGGTGTGGACGGTCTGTCTGGGTCACGAGGTGGAAATTTGATGTGAAACAGGGTTGTCACGCCCCTGTTTCACGGTGGTATGGTGGCGGTTGTGCTGTCTGGAGGTGGAGGTGGTGGTGGTGTTCGGGTGATGGTGGTGGCGAGGTGGTGATTGCTTAGTGAGTGAGAGATGGATAGGTGCTGATGGTGATTGTGAATCACCTTGAGAGGAAGAGGTTTTGATATTTTTCTAATTCTTTTTCTTCCCTTCTCTTCCTCCCTCTTTTCTCACCCTATTATCTTCTATTTATAGAAAATTATCAAGATGAATAGGGATGAAATGAGAGAATGATACATCAATGTATAATTTTGAGAAGATTCTTTGGGTAGGATTGGGCTTGGCATTGGGTTTGGGTTTAGGTTATGGATTATGTTTTGGGTTTAGGTTATGAATTAGGTTTTGGGTTTAGGTTTGTGACCATCTGCTTTATACCACCGTTAGAATCGACTAATTGTCGTTCCTTAACTTGTCGCCTTAATATGATTTCATCGTTTACGCTCAAATTCCTACAAAGACATGAAAACGAAATAATTACTATAAAATATAATAATTGAAACACTAACATGTATAAATTAAGAGATATATTATGTAATAATTATGTGAATATCAAATACCCCCAAACCTATATTTTGCTAGTCCTCGAGCAAAACAATAAAAAAGAAAATCCTAACTCATTTTCACAGGAATCATCGGTTGCACTTACCTTAAACGTGCAACAAGGCTTTAAACCCCTAAATTACCTCTAGTGGACGAGTTATAGTCTCATGAGGATTTCCAGAAATGTTACCACAAACACTACTGAATCAATCAAAACTTGGTCAAACAGTGTTCATTTTAAAACTTCAAGAAATGCAAGAAACCAACAATGTCATTTTAGTGTATCAACAAATTTCCAAATAATTTAATATTCTCCAAAGATTAGAAAAAATTCACAATCATCTTCAACTCAATGTGTGTGTGTGTGGATAGTACTATCAACATAACTTTTCATTTCAGAATAAAACAATGACTAAATCTCCTGTAGAAAGTTTGTTTTGACTTCAAACCTCTCATGTCACTCACAATAAAGCACTCAGAGATTTGGTATTTCACTCAGTTTATATGTGAGAAAAAGAGTAAATAATGGAAAACAATCATCTCACATATAGTAATATGAAGAACGGACTTTTCAATAATGGAATGAACATGATCTCATGGACAGGAATATCAATTACTTTTGGAAATGTTGAATCAAACACCATAGGTCTTGGTTATTAAATCTCCACATCTATAGAACCAACCTTTACCTAAGATCAACTAGGACTTTGTTGGGTTGTAATGGGGCTTGGGTAATGGTTAATAAGGAATGTCAAAGGATTTTAAGAAAAGTTTCTAGGAATGTATACACCCATTCAACGAACAATTAGGGCTATCAAGAATAAACCAATGTTGCGCACCATCAATTTTTTTTCATTCTCATATCTTTATCCTCATTGAAAAAACTTTTTCTATTTTTTTTCATAGAGGATTTATGAAATATCTCATATTTTGCTCTTTCATGCCCTTTTTACACCAAGTATATTCATCCGTACACATTCCCAAAAAAGTTGGGTAAAGGTTAATGGGTTAACAAATAAAAATTATTCTAAGACTCAAAAGGCTACAAAAAGGTTAATGTTATGGGTAAGTTAAAAGGCTAGTTAATGGTCTAAAGAAAAAAGGCCTAGATCATTTCCTAAGTTCGGGTCAGTATTATGACATCTTAATTGAATAAACCAAGAAGTTCTAGTGTAATAATTCAATTTTGATGTCATTCCCAAAGCAATTGATCAGAAAAATTAGAATAATGAGATCATCAACGAGATAATACGGACTCAAGAAAAATCAGAGCTTATGTATAACCCTCAGAAAAATAGAAAAGTTCAAAACTTTCAGGGTTAAGTCTCCACTATTATTCTAAGGTCTTCTAGTGCATATTTCACTCATCAACTTCAAGTTATGCTAATATGGCTCATGGTGCAAAGATAATCGAGTTGAAAAATCTTATGAAGTAGATCTAACTTAAGGATCTTAATAAACTTTCAGTCTTTATCAATATACCAATATGTCAAGTTGGTTTAAAATCCAATTTTCACAAAAGACCAAGTTGTCTTGACAGAAAAACTTTTTTTTTTTTGTAAGAATAAGAATAAGAAAAGAAAACACTACGAAAAAATGAAAATTTCACCGACTCATGAACCTACCCCTAAACCTAATCCAAACATTGTCCTCAATGTTTGACAAAATAATTCTGACAAATGAATGAAGTAAGTACATGAGAGGAGGTTAGAACAGTATTACCGCGGTGAAAATTTTACCAATTTTCAAAAAGTCATCCATCAATGAGGCTCACAAACATAAGAATCATGGAGTTTTCATTAGAAATTGATAAAATGTAGATTCGACACTAAAAAAAACAAGTTGTAAGTGAAAACTGTTACGGAGCTAATGAGTATGAGTGAAACACAACTAAATAGGGTACTCGAAAATCAATCCAGACTAACAGCAAAGACACACAATTAAAGCTAGGCTGCTTCCCAGTAGCGCTTGGTTTACCGTCATCAGCCCGACAAATATTCTTTCTAAAAAATGGTGTATCAAATAGTGGAGAGGAAGAACATGACAAACACTTAGTCCATGGTCGTATATCAACAACCTGAACAGTTGAAAATCAGTCCACCAAAATATAGCAATCACATGGGGCACCAAATACACTAGGACATTCCAAAAGTGACCAGTAGTCATATACAACAGAGGATCCTTGCGTGCTCCTAAAAGGAAACATCCTATGTCTGGTTCCAAATCAGAAGATTGAATAATTTTCACAACAGGATGGTGAAAATTGAAATCCTCAATACAGCACAAGGGATCGGTGAAAGTAGCCTTAGTAAATGGGAATGTGATGCAAGTAGATGAGACGATGGATATATCAGGTGGTAAAGGCTCATCACATGAATCATATAGAGATATTGGTCTGGACAACTCATCACCTTAAAATGCGTACCTGAGGGTGTCAGGTACTTGTTTAAGGTCAAGCTCAGGTGGCTCAACTGATGGGACTAGTTTTGACTCACTGAGTGGAAGAGGCTTCGCTTTAGACTTCCATTTATAACTAGGATCCACAATGGAGACTGAGTCAAGCAAATCATTGACTTCCCTAATGGAATCATCAACAGCAAAGTCTAAACTAAAATGAGTCAAACAAGCCTCTAAATGGTCATGTGTATCATGAAAACAGTCAAGGGGAGACTCTAAGAAATGTTCACAGTTTGATTTGATGCATGAGTCACTAGGGAGGCATGAGTCAACATGGGAAGGAGATGTCTGCAGTGTCTCAGAATCTACAGGTTCATCAATAAATGAGGCTTTATCAGCATTCGTATGAGAGGAGGATGCAATCTGTGTAAAATTGGGTGAGGATATAACACA
Source organism: Berberis thunbergii (assembly GCA_003290165.1). NCBI lineage: Eukaryota > Viridiplantae > Streptophyta > Magnoliopsida > Ranunculales > Berberidaceae > Berberis > Berberis thunbergii. Next base: position 76,919 of record QNQO01001560.1, read on the forward strand.
CTCATGTCAGGCATTCCTACCTGATTGTCAACCAGTTTTCCACTCCTAAGGGTAGTAATGGATTGGACATCTTCACTATCCGGCTCAGATGTGCCACTAATTTCAAATTGACCATTTGTGTTGGAAATAGGTTAGCTAGGGAATTTTTCTGACTCTATCTCAGGAAGTGACTCAGCTATTTGACTCACAGTCATCTCAAGTTTCCGGATAGCTTGAGAGTTTTGTTGATAAATAGTTGTCAATTCTTTGATATCATGAGAATTTTGCACAAGTATTTCTCCTGTTCACTCTATAAAAATTTTCATGATATCCTCTAACTCATTATCAGGAATGAAAGCTTGAGGAGTCTGAAGAGTGTCTAGAGAGCCTTCATGGTACTGACCATGAGCCCATGAGAAGTCAGGATGATAGGCTAGACCTGGGTTGTAATAATCTAAATATGGATCATAATCAGGTCGTCGCATGTCATAAAATGAATTGACTTGCTCGGAAAAATAGGCTGGATAATCCCTTGTGTTCATTTTTTTTAAAAGCACTAACTCTAAAAATATACACAGGCTCACATGCAATCAGCAACCATTAAATGCACAAGAAACATGCCTCCCTAAGCAATCAACGTTTTTCAGATCAATTATCTTTTTATCTTTGGGGGACAATTATTTCTTATGTAATCTTTATAACACAGCAATGGGTGCCATAAGTTGATCCTAAGAGTGTATACTTTACACCACAAAGTTCAAAATCAGTAGGCTAGAGTTTTGTTTCAAAGAAACCGGATTATCGCACAAGAGAAGGAGGTCACAATTGTCCAATTAAGTATTTCCTTGTGTTACCGCTCTGTAAGCCAATATATGTGAGAACGATGTGATGTTAAATGTACACTTGAGGCTTGTGTTCCCAAAACTGTTAGTTACACCAATTCTTCTTGTGGATTGTAGTTTACTTATGACTCGGCGTACCGGATGAATCACCCTTGTGGTAGTGGCCTCTCGGAGTTCATTGAATGATTAAACCCATCGTCACTTTTAGCTTTGGTCAACACAAAAATTATTGGATTCACCTTGGTCTTGGTTGTCCTATGAACACTGAACCTAAGAGATGGCTCTATCTAACTTGCTAATTGATTTTAATTATGTTTGGCTATTGGTTGCACACAGCTGGAGTGATGAGATGGGGATATCAAGTCCCATTAGTTTCTATTTAGAAGCCGAGTCTGCTTATTATGAATTACTAAAGTTTAGCATCCCCAATTACAGAAAATAAACAACCAATCACACAATTTCAAATAATTACACAAAGCACCCGGGTCGCTAATACATTGCGTGTGATAGAAATACTTACAGTGTGCGTATTCCAATCTGCACAAAAAGTTAGCACAATTCAAAAATATGTCCGACTTCTTTTTAATCGTTTCAATCAACACACAAGCACATGCAAATAAATTTACTGGTCTTGATCGTAGAAGTCAGATTTTTAAATCATTAAAAATTATTGGGTAACAATTAAAATTGTTTCCCTATAATTTTTTTTGACTTAGAGAATTTTAGGTTTTTTTTTTTGCAATTAAACAAAATGAAAAACAGTAAAATTTAAAAATTATTACACCACACACTCGTAAAACGAGGTGAAAATAAAATTAAAACTCTCCTCACAAAAATAAAAATAAAATGTGTTTGATGTTTTTGCAGGATTGTCCAATTTCCTCAAAAAACGTGTAATCTGCAAAATCAAACACAAAATGAGTGTAAAAATAACAAAATTAAAATTAAATTAAATTTTTTGTTTTGTTTTTTTAATTTTTTTTCTTTTTGAATTTTTCTGATTTTTTTTTAATTAGTGAAAAATAAATCTTAAATTCAATTACACCGCAACCTTCCCCGGCAACGGCGTCAAAAACTTGATGCGGATTTAACTAACCTAAATAAATAGGTTAATTCAGCCCACTTGTAATAACCGCAAGTGTACGGTGTCTAACTGTCACGCCCCTGTTTCACAGTGGTTATGGTGGCGGTTGTGCTGTCTGGAGGTGGAGGTGGTGGTGGTGTTCGGGTGATGGTAGTGGCGAGGTGGTGATTGCTGAGTGAGTGAGAGATGGATAGGTGGTGATGGTGATTGTGAATCACCTTGAGAGGAAGAGGTTTTGATATTTTTCTAATTCTTTTTCTTCCCTTCTCTTCCTCCCTTTTTTCTCACCCTATTATCTTCTATTTATAGAAAATTATCAAGATGAATAGGGATGAAATGAGGGAATGATTCATCAATGTATAATTTTGAGAAGATTCTTTGGGTAGGATTGGGCTTGGCATTGGGTTTGGGTTTAGGTTATGGATTAGGTTTTAGGTTTAGGTTATAAATTAGGTTTCGGGTTTAGGTTTGTGACCATCTGCTTTATACCACCGTTAGAATCGACTAATTGTCGTTCCTTAACTAGTCGCCTTAATATGATTTCATCGTTTACGCTCAAATTCCTATAAAGACATGAAAACGAAATAATTACTATAAAATATAATAATCGAAACACTAACACGTATAAATTAAGGGATATATTATGTAATAATTATGTAAATATCAATGCTATGTATAGAATTTTTTTTTTTCAGTCGGAGGAAAGCGTTATTATGCTCTACATCTCTAATTTTTGGGTTTTTTTTGTGGTCAAACAAGAAGATTTTTATTGATAGGAAAAGAGAGAACATAAAAAATAAAAAAAGGTACAAAATGACAAGTGATTAATTCAACCATAAGAGATGATCAATCTCTTCAAACTGATCCAATTATAAAAAAGCAGAACTTTGATAGGGGCTGTGCTCACAACCCATTTTATGAGACCCCTTCTCCTCTCCTTGAGTAATGCTACAATGCCCGGTGCACTGTAGCACCGTAGATATGCATCGAGATTGGAGTTGTCGCTTATCTCGATGCATATCTACGGTGCTACAGTGCATCGGGCACTGTAGCCGGGCACTGTAGAATTTTCCCCTCTCCTTATATGACAAGTGTATCATTTGGTTGTTAAATAATAAATGCTACGGGAATGTTTGATTATAAAATGGAATTTATTTTTCTTGTTATGTAGATTTTTATTGTTTGGTTGTCTATTTACTAACATAAAATCGATTCTTTATAAGATTGTTTTTCCACTACTCATAGAAATCCAAAACCGATGGGGAGGTCTCAAAATGAATTCATGAAAATGATTTCAATTTCCATACCTATTTTCCATGCAATCAAACAGACACTTAGATGTTTTACTTCATTAACACATTATTCCACCTTTAACCTATTAATTAACCCTGAATTAATAGGTTATTGTTCCTTTATTCTTTCCTCCATTGTTTAGCAGAAAAATTAAAAAATAAATAAATAAAAGAGAAAAGAAAAATTTACTGCTCTTGTTCTATTTTTCATAAAAAAACCTCAATTCTGATTTCGCCTAATCGGTTTGTTTAGAGTCCATTAATTGTTGTTGTTGCTTGAGATATGTCCATTAGTTGTGATGATACATAAAAACGGTCGCGTCTCAAAGCTATACACGTGTCATGATGATCTCGATGAACTACGGGCCCCAGCATCAGCCCAACACTGATCTGGCCCAAGCGGTACTAAGCCCGCCCAATTCAGTCTATCGGACAAACCCGAACTCTCACAGCACGCTAGGCTCACACGTCTCACAACTATCCTCAATACCCATAAGTCCTACTAGGGCAAGTATCTCGATGATCAACATCGGACGGGCAACTACAACAACTCTCTACTTTCAACTAAGAAGCAAATACCAGAGTACATTCCACACAGGTGAAACGAAAAACATGCAATAGAAACAACAAACACGAAACGGATAATACCGTTTTCATTAGTGGTCAAAACGAAAATGGGTACAAACACACAAAGTTTACTCCTTATCGGGAGAATGTACAGAAACAGAAGAGCTAAGCCTAGCGGAAAATCAGCAGGAGTTGCATCCGTATGCGCCACGCCCTGGATATCAAGGCCAAAACTGTCTTTCTCGTCCGATGATGCAGAGGTAACAGACAAGTTTACATACGACATCTTCTTATAACAGCCGAGATCCCACTCCGAATGCTCTTCTTATAACCTGCCATGTACAACCCAACGAAACATGCATTTGCCTTGTTCCTCAAGAAGCTTCTCCTTGTGCACCTTCGCATCAACAAGTTCACGTTTCAATAGCTCCAACTTGCCAGTCAGCATGTCGGCCTAAGACTGCTATGTGGCTAGACTGCTATTCACAACACTAAGCTTATGTCACTCCAATTCGAGTTAGTTCTCGGCCTTCCTAGCCTCTCAAGCATAGAACTCCATATCGGATTCTAACCATTGCTTCTGAGCAGCCTAGTCGACCTCCTTCAAAGCGTTTTCTTCAGCAATAGACCACAGTTAAGAACGCGCCTTAGCCACAGCTTCATGTGCAACCTCTATGTCTAAACGGGTCCGATCCAACTTCTGCTTGAGTCTATATCTCTCGAACACCGCCTCAGACAGATCACGCTAAAGGACCTTCAGATGAGCTTCTTGAGTCTTAGTGGCCACGGTTGACTGATCCAGCATCTTCTCCTCAGTCTGCTTCTGTAGCCGATCAATTTCATAAAGCGCATCATAATACAGTGTATACATGTGCGAGAAGACACGCTCCAAGGTGTATACTCTCTCATGAGCCGCCTTGACTTCTGTCCTAGCAACGGTCACGTGGTTCAAGTGAGACATACTCAGCATAAGGTACTTCAGACCCTTGTCCATACACCCTTCTAGCATATCATCATTGGGTTTTGGAGAGCAATCCATCAACCACCTGTGACGCTTGTTTATATGCTTCCTCAAAGCATACTCTACGTCCACCTCTTGGTGCCAGACCTGTTAACTCATATTTACCAAGTTCGGTGCAAACATGCTTACCCGCACATCCAGATGAAGCTTTCCCGGATCAGAAATTACGCCAACACCACCCTTCACGGTTGCCACTGTCCTCAGACTCTCCTCTGTGGCTTTTTCCTAGTCGACAGCAGCCGACCTTTTATTGCAAGATGGCTTGACGGGATCCGAAAGGAGAGAAGGAAGTAAATTATCCAAAGGACCCTCCAACACTTCTAGTTGTGTCGTGGAATGAGATGGTAAGCAACGCGGATTACATGAAACTTGGCATGTGCCACCACGACCACTTTCAGACTGCACGCCAACAAGACGATCAGATTTTACAACTTTAGTCAAATCCTCACAGGAGCCTTCTATCAGAATAGTCCCATGCGAATCAACATCGACAGAAGCCGCCATTGCGACCCGCACCAGACGATCATTCAAAGCTTCGACCTGCGTGTCACTAAGGTTCGATCTGTTTACAACTCCCGCGAATCGCAGGTAATCTTTCTCCAAGCCGGACACATCAATCTCGGCCCCAACAGACTTGTTTTTTTCTCTCACTAGAGCGGGTTGTGCTGAAGGCAACCCAGTTCTAACACGAGACCGCTTCCTCACAAAAGAAGCAGGCGTTTCATACGACTCCTCCACGTCAGACAGAACGTGAACTTTGGCCCTAACAGCCTTCCTATTCCTTGAAGTGGTCTCATCTTCCAACTTAATTTGCAATATTCGGTATAGAGTGGGGACAACGTGCCAGTTGTCCCACAGCCCATTACGGATGAAGTTTGAAACTCTTATGACATCGACCACGTTCTTCTTTGGCAAGTCGCGGAACATCTCCATGTTGTTTTGCTCCTCTAAGAGTAATGGGAAACTTTCCTGCAAAGAAACACAAGCAATGATTAGCCAACCTACAATCAAACATATCAAAATCACAAGAAAGGGTTGAACTTACGAAGCAGCCTGAACTCTCGTTCGAGCGGACGACCTTGCATAAAAAATACTTCGAATCCGTAGGGGCCAAAAAGAAATATTTCTGCCAAAACTTGAAATTATCAGGTAGATTCACAAAGCAAATCGGCGACATCATCATACAAACAGCGTTACCCTTCAACAGGGGAGATGTCAACAACTAAATTACTTGTAGAGTCACGCTGACACCAGCCTCCTTAGCACTGCTCAGAATCAGGAAGATGATTCTATATCCATTAGGCTACAAATGAGTCGGAGGAATCCCCAAGAGATCCAATAACTCCCAAATCACGACCAGAACCGAAAAACGCACTCCAGTTTGAAGCATCCCACGATGCAAACAGATGAAACCGGCCGGAGGCGACATTGGCGTTTGGTCACCCGTCAAGACATACAATGGTAGGTCCTTAGGGACCCCAAACTTTGTACAGATTTCGGCAAGGTCAGTCTCGAACAACAACCTGCCTTCGAAAAACTCGAGGCCCTTGCCCAAGGTTGCGTCGTCAAGAAGGTTTTGTTGAGCCATGAAAAAAATGAATAATCCTTTCTGATCAAAGGATAAACAGAGCGATAACTTCAAAAGCAAGGAAAGTAAAAGAGCAAGACTCTGCACTACGGATGACCTAAAGAGGGATTTGGTTCTCGCCTTTTTTTTGCTGAACCAACGCACGTTCTATTAATGCAGCACGTGGCTCGAGCAACGATTCAGACTCAATCATCATGAATAACGTATCCCTTCAAAAGATGACTTAGCAAGTCGATGTGATGACCCACTAATTTTGAGGGAGTAGCTGATAATACATAAAAACGATCATGCCTTAGAGCCATACATGTGTCATGATGATCTCGAGGAACTACGGGCCCCAACATCATCCCAACACTGATCTGGCTCAAGCGGTTCTAAGCCTTCCCAATTCAGTCTGCCAGATGGACTCAAACTCTCATAGTACGCTAGGCGCACACGTCTCATAAATATCTTTAATACCTATAAGTTCTACTAAGGCAAGTATCTCGAGGGTCAGCTTCGGACGAGCAACTACAACAGTTCTCTGCTTCCAACTAGGAAGCAAATACCAGAGTACATTTCACACAAAAAACTCCCTTCTACGGATTGCTCTTGTATTGAGAACTATCTCCTGCGTATCTAGGAGCATGAGGCTAACATGGAAATTCCCTCCTACAACACGACTCTTAATTAGAGAATGATCTCCATGAAGATCTCCTTCCTAAACTACGCCATCGATGACCTTATGATACCAGGACTCCTTGCACTATAAATAAGACGTGAGGTTGGTAAGCTTACGCTACAAATTCTTTGTTTACAACATTACGCCTTCCTCAGATCCTTGTCTGACTTTAGCATCGGAGTGCTATCGGCCACCACAACGGTTGTTTGTAGCCCACGTGCGTTTCTTGTGTAGGTTAGCAGGACTAGGTCAAAGTAGGGAGCAAAAAATATCTGCATCAAGCTGGATATCTCGTGTGCACAATGTGAAGTGGTGTCGGGGGGGGCTTCACCAAACTTCACCCCCAACCCGAGCCGATGGTTAGGCTGGATTTAGTTTAAGGTGACTTTAGTCATTCATCCTAAACTATTAGAGCCAGTGGTTTGGCTGGGTTTAGTTTGAGGGCGAGATAGTTCAACTCTCACCTAAGTGAAAATTGTTGGAAATGTGACTCGATTTGAGTTAATCAGAAACCCACAGTTGGTTATCGCCATTGTATTATAATTCAATTTTTTGATCAATAGAATCCACAAAAAATAGTTTAAAGATAGGTTGCACGCCCTACTAATATTTATTCAATTTATTTAGGGATAGCACCGGGGGTGGATTGGGGCGGATTTGAGCAAATCCATCCCCGCCCCGTCAGGAATAACGGATCCCCAAATCCGCCTCGCCAATCAGTTTATAAATTTTTTTTAAAACCACCTCCGCCCCGCACGGATTGGCGGATATCCACTCCGCCCAAATATCAGTTAAAAATTTTTCTTCATTCATACATACATACATGACTTCTAGAGTCTCAGATCTCAGATCTCTGATATGGAGATGGGAGGCTGATTTGATCAGATCTCATCTTTTCGTGCAGATCGGGGAGAGGAAGAAGAACAAGGCGGGGAAGGGAGGGGAGAGCTTCGAGTTTCGTGTGTGTTGCTGTGGGAGGCTTCGACCACCCTTCGTTGTGAGAGGCTTCGTCCTTCGACCACCAGCTGTGAGAGGCTTCGAGCCTTCGTCCTTCGACCACCCTTCGGCCTTCGTTGTGACTGTGAGAGGCTTCGAAGGATTTGAGAATGTGAGAGGCTTCGATAATATGAGAGATTGTGAAAGAGACTGAAAGATAGTATGGGAATGTGAGATGAGGGTTTAATCCTTTTATATAGTTGAAGGGTATTTTTATAATTTTACCGGTTAAACGGATATCCGTGGGGCGGATATGGCCAAATCCGTATCCGCCCCGATTAATAAACGGATACAGATTGGAAATCCATATCCACCCCAACTTCCACAGATCGTTTACCAAATTCGCCCCAAATGAAACGAGTGGGACAGATATCCGTGAGAATCCTCCCCACTACCATCCCTAAATTTATTTTTCATTTATATAACTTTAATAGGTTCATGCAATTCCAAGTCTCCAAGTGAATCTGAACTCATTGTCATACCTGATGAATTTCTTTAAGAAATTTAAGTTTAATATCATGAGAAATTCTAGCTGGCCTGTCCTCACAGCCCGTCCCATGGGACGGACCCTCCCAGGCACGTGCCTTTGGGAGGGCGTCTCGCACGTGATCAAAACCCTTTAGTCTGCTTCAGCTTCAGTAGTAGGAGAGAACAATGGCGAGAAAGTAAAACCCTCGACTCCTCATCGACTCCTCCTCGACTGCTCATCTCCTCCTTGACTCCTCCTCGACTCCTCGACTGCTCATCGACTCCTTATCTACTCCTCATCGACTCCTCATCGACACTCCTACTCGACCGCTCGACTGCTCCTCCTCCTCCTCCTCGCACTGCTCCTCCTCCTCTGCGCCGCTCGCACTGCTCATGTGCCTCCTTCTTTTGGTATGTAATTTCAAACTCTTTTTGTTTAACTTGAAAATTAGGGCTAATTTTTATCAATTTTCACCATCATCAGTTTTGATCAATTTGCTCTGAATGTCGATAAATTACAAATTTTGATCAATTTTCACCATCATCAGATAATCCTGAAATTTATACCCTAAAATTTTTTTACTCTGAAATTCATGATAATCCTGCAAAATTTTTGTTCAATTATACTACTGAAATTCATGATAATCCTGCATATTTTTTACAAATTTTTGTATGTTGAAATAAGGATCTTAACCCAACAATGACATACAAGGCATATGTGGTATATCCAAGTAACAGGATATAGTGCTAATTTGTACAAGGGTTTTGCCTCGGCTGCCGAGGCTCATGCTAGTTATGAAGAGTGGGTTCGCTCAGAAGTGGTGGAATATAACGATGAGGCAAACTCATCATCTGCTGCAGAGGTCAAAAATAAGAACTGCGAGGTAAGAAACCTCCTCGAAGCTAATCAGTATCACGCTCGCGCGGGTGAAGCTGAAGCGAACAATGATAAATGGGCTTTGACAAGGGATTTGATTAATGCACTGCTAGTGGTGTTTCTTATGATAATGGTAGTTTTTTTGTTCAAACTTGTGGCATTTTGAATTCTCTCTAAGAAGTATGTCAAACGTGTTTGTTATGATATATAGATGTTTTATATGAGATTTTTTTTACCCTTGGGGCGACTTTTGTTTCTGCTACTGCCGAATTGGTTCTTTATTGGAGTATCATATGATTTGCATATGTGCCAGAATTATGTTTTTGCAGTGAATTCTTCTTGTACAAAACTAGGACATCTACTGTGATGCATTTTTTTCCACATTGTCATCTTTGTTGTGAATGGTTGCAGTAGGGAGGGGAACATTCAAAGATATATGGTCCCAATTGAGGTCTATGCTTTCTTTTAAGGATCAGCCTGTTGATTGTAAGCTTCCTACTATGGTTTCTTAGTCATTTTCCTAGTAATAGAAGCTAAAAATCTAGTTGTGCTTAGTTTGTCAGTCGAATTGCAGTTTCACTTTATACTTTCTACTTGTCTGTTGCCAAGATTGGTTGTTCTCCTAGCAAACCATCTTTTTTATCTTTGCACAATGCTGATATTCCTGACAAGGAGAATTCATTGCGCCTCCTCCTTCTTCTTTGAAGCCTGGTGGAGTGAGTGAGTGAGCAGAAGAAAAAACCCATTTCAGTGTGGAAGATTTATTTCAGTGAGTGAGTTTGTAAATTTGATTAAGTGTTTTGAGTTTGAGATGGAGTTTGTAAATTCAGTGAACAGTGATCAGTGTTTTGAGCTTTTGAGTTTGTAAATCTGATTAAGTGATCAGGTTCTAAATTTGGAATGGTTCGTCTCTTATTAGCATGTATGCCAAGTGTGGGAATGAAAAGTGTTGAATGCTTGATGGACTCTGCAGGGATTCGACCTGATGCAATAACTTTTGCATGTGTGTTGAATGCTTGATGGAGGGTTGGTTAAAGAAGGTTTAGGTTGTTTTGAAAAGATGACTGAGGTTTATGGTATCAAACCATATACATTGCACATTATGGGTGCATGATTGACCTCTTTGGCCATGCAGGTTTGTGTTATGAACTGATCTTCTTTATTCTTGTTTATGCGGGATTGGAGTTCCAAGCAATGCACTATCAGCACCAATGTCAGAGTTGGATGAATTTCTGGATGTTGTGGAACCTGGCAAGACTCATTCAAAGCAAGAACAATCAAGATAATTGGAAAATCAATGAAGACTGATTCTGAAAGGTTGATGCTTTGTATTGAATGATTCTGTAAAGATTACAATGGAAAGATTGAATGTACAACAATGTATTACAGTAATGAATGATATTCTGTTACAAACTGAGGCCTCTATTTATATCAGTTCCTAATGCCTTTATTTCTCCACAAAGCTCAATATAGCACCACAACAGACTTCCAGACCATAAAGCAACCAGTCTAGCTTGAAGATTCACTACTTCTATGGATGGCAAAGAGCACTAGAGTTTGTGCATTCACAAAATATCAGGAGGAGCAGTGCGAGGAGGAGGAGGAGCAGGAGCAGGCGTGAGAAGGAGGAGCAGTCGAGGAGTCGAGCGGTCGAGGAGGAGGAGTCGAGGAGGCGAGGATGAGTCGATGAAGAACTGAAATTTTTGCTAAGAGTGAAGAACTGAAGCAGACTGAAGAACTAAAATTTTTGCTAAGAGTGGGTTTCTCCTCCTCCACGTGCGAGACACCCTCCCAAAGGCACGTGCCTCGGAGGGTCCATCCCATGGGACGGGCTGTGAGGACGGCCAGCTAGAATTTTTGTTAATATCATAGTTCATCAAAATCAATTAAATCAAACTTGTCAACTCATAGTCATAGATGACATAATCTGAACCCAAATTTTGGACCATCAGAGATTCTTTTGACTTGTTTTGTTGTTGTAGGTGGAAAAAAAATAGGCTGAGGTTTGAAAGTTTTGTAATCATATATTCATATTGAGTTCCACCTCTACGTCACGGAATCTCCTCCGATTATAATTAATCAAGTTGAGTAACGCTAATATAATCCACATAGTAAAAAGCAAAGCAATTGGCAAGCTGTTACCATCACAAAACCTTTGAGGCTAACAGGAACCAGTTCACGAGCTAACCAAAATCATTGACTAGTTTTTCTTGTTAGACAGTGTTGGAAGCCCTCTGACACTACCTTCATAGCCTACACATGAGATTGCTGATTATCAAACATGTATCAAGTAACAATATTTTCCCTAACTTATGCACCAGTTTTTATGAATGGGGTTCAATACTCAAATGCCCTTAATAGACCTCATCACTAATGAGAGACCTGCCAACTTTAAATGATATTACTTACTACCTGATATAAAACTATGTTGAGTAGAGAGTTCATGATTTTAAGCTACTACAAGAGCATGATTGAATATGGTCGCGTTAGTGTAGATAGATGGAACATTAATGAAAAATTACTACTTTAAAATCAATCAGACTTGCTTTAACTGTTGGCTGCCTCCATAAATGATTTACCACTGTAGGAAGATATTTGGAACCAACCTACATGGATCAGGATGGCAAGTTGTTTCTTATTTTCCACCATGACCTAAATAACACTCATTGTCTGTGTTATCTATTTAGGGCCTCTGTTCGTATTCACATGGTAGTAGTCAATTAACATCGATGTCCCCTGTATTTGAACGCAGAATTACAAAGTCTTCATCTGATCATAAATAACGATATATGGTTGTTTTCAGTAAGACACCTGATTAAGCCATCTAACTTAAATTACCCATATCTTAATCTAAGCTAACAAGTATATTTTAAAGGGCATTTTTGTCTAGGGAAACAATCCATTTATCTAACTAGGCAGTCAGAGATTGCCGAGTAGGTTCTGTGATTGTGAAAACTAGATACTCTCCATGACAGCTGGGCTTCGAATTTTGTGTATAAAAATTGTAGAGGTAAACCAAAGGGGTCTCTTCAACTCATCTTCTTTCCCTCAGCTTTATGTGTTTCATGGTCGAGTGTAAACATTTTTGTTTGTTTGATTAAGCCGCTGAAAGTTTATTAGCAGATGAGTGCTTAAAGTGGAGCTTAATTACTGCATCAGTGTTTCTCTGGCCTTATAAGCTGATGAAACTAGTCAGAATTCAGGTGAGAAATCGATTCTATGTTTAAATTTCCATGGAAATGTTTCCTTACTATCTTCTTTTCTTCTTCTGTGATCCCATTTGATGAACTTAAATTGATGAAACTCTCAGTTTCAGCTACTTTGCCATGCTCGTTTGATGAAATCATCTACTTCAGCTCAAATTTTACTATTATTTTGTTCTTTGGATGAGAGATTTCAAAGTGTTAAAAGTTAAATCTTCAGATGATACTATGATACAATAAACAAAGCATCTTTTCTTTGCTTAAATGACCTGAATTCTTGAAGAAAATTCACATGGCACAGTCATCTATTGAGTTAATAATTGTGTTCTGATTTTTCAAGATTAAATTATCGATGATCACTGGGAAAGTTTGATTGATTATGATTTTTTTCAAGTAATAAAATACAATAAAGTTTGATTTTAGTAAAGTAGAAAACACCGGTTATATTCATTATATGTATGTAACTTTCTGTGGTTTAAAAACTAGTTACTAAAATATTTTATAATACTGATATCAGGAATCTTAGGATTCGAATCATATTTAGTCAGTCATGATTCATGAATCAAAGTGAATTTAGATTTGCAGACCATCAAAAGTTGTCCCAAATATTTAGAGGACCAATTTTAAAGCTTATATTGACTTGGAATCTATTCAAATTTTATTTTATGTTTTCATGATCTCTTTCTTCATATTTATGAATTCCACAAAATTTATTCACTTTGTAAAATTACAAAAGAAATGATAGCCAGATTACAAAACAGTTTGAATTTCTATTTTGCTTTCAGTTTATTTAGTTCTAAATATCAAAAGATAACAAACATTGATCTATTTTGAAACTTATCATGGATTACTTTAGCAGAAACTTTAGTACAAAAACGTTATCGCACAGACCCATTCAGCTTTGTTCTATCGATGACATATATGGATGTTTTGCTTCAGAAGTCAACACAGGGTATGTTGAGGCTTCCAGGTCTTCAGCACCAACCCCTACTGCATGAGCAGAGCTAATTGACTACACTTCTATACCCACAACTTTCTCAGGAAAATTTGCACAAGATACCAATTAAGCTGCGTAGGATTTGGATTTGGATTTGGCTTTGACATTTCATCTATATATGATGCCAAATTCCTTTTAAGAGTCCAAATACAATGTCTTATTCATTCAGATAAATCCTCCAAACATCACAACAAATACCATAATCCAAGACCTACTTCATTCATTTTTGCGCTTGGTGCTGATATTTGTGCTTGGTGGTGGTATAGCCAAAATATCTTGAACCACACTGTACCTAGTGTGTCGATTCACAACTCAGTTTCCATTTGATAATTGCAAGCCCGTACTAACCTAATCAAGGGTGTTCCAGATTAAGGCGTAGTGGGCATGGTTCATTGTCAATGGTGGTGGACCATAGCGACTCATTTGAATCTTAGCCATTTAGGTACAAAGCTTCAAATTTGTGCTTCTTTTGTCTTTTTGATGGACCATTTTCATCATTAGGCTAGGTGCTTGCTGGTTTTGCTCTTTAACAATGAATCCAGACTTATTTGATTTTGAATATACTGTTTGAAACTTAAGTTTGATCTTCTTCTTTAAGTCCAAAATCCGTTACTTTAATAATCTTTTCATCTACTAAGAACTTCATAGCTATAATTCATATTTTCTTATCAGTTCATGTCGCACAAGATGCTCAAGTGATGTTTCCAGGTTAATATAATTGTTGCAAAATTTTCTTTTTTTCTGAATTTCTTTGGAAGTCTTTAATTATCTAAATAAGAAATAATTACCTGTGATTGGCATCACTGTTCTTTGTTGTCTTTAAGCACGTATTTCCATTCTGGGAAATGGCAAATTAAGTACTGGGGGTATCAGTCTGCTATTAATTGAGATGGCTTATTCTTACTGATTGATTGAGAGTGCATTCATGAGACGTCCTATTTCTACAGTTTTTACTGGCAGAATGTTTTGCTTAATATGTTCTAATTAAGCATATCTCTGTGAAAGTATTTGAATAAAATTATTACCTTCAAACTTGTATAATCCTTTTGCTGACAGTAAACATCAAAATGGTTAAGTTCTAGGAGACATACCCTAGACAGTAGCGAGCGCAAAAAAGGAGATCAAGTATACCCAAGCAGAAACTATGGCAGCAGAGGATGTTCAAGCAAGAACCACCACAGAAGAGGATATCTACACTAAAGATGGCACAACAGACTATCATGGCAACCCCGCAAACAAGAAGAAAACAGGAACCTGGAAGGCTTGCCCTTACATCTTAGGTACTCATTCAGTTAATAGTTTTCTTCGAGTCCTCTATTGAACTCCAACATCTAACACTTCAATGCTCAGGGAATGAATGCTGTGAAAGATTGGCATACTATGGGATGAGCACCAATCTAGTGAATTACCTCAAGATTCAGTTCAATCAGCACAGCGTCACTGCAGCCAATAATGTCTCGAATTGGTCTGGTACTTGCTATATCACACCATTGCTTGGAGCGTTTATAGCTGATGCATACTTGGGAAGATACCGAACAATCGCCTTTTTCTCCATCATCTATTTTTTTGTAAGATTTATTCCGACAGAATTTCACTTTCAATTTCTAACATAGGTTTGAATTTCATGGGTATTTAATGTACATAAGCATAAGCATAAAATCGAATATCTTGATCTGTCCAGGGGATGACATTGTTGACACTGTCAGCATCTGTTCCTGGATTAAAGCCGCATTGCACTCAGAAGGATGTTTGTGACCCAACAAAAGGACAGACTGCTGTCGCCTTTGTAGCACTATATACAATAGCACTGGGAACCGGAGGGATCAAACCTTGTGTGTCATCCTTTGGTGCAGATCAGTTTGATGATACTGATGAGGGTGAGAAGATACATAAGAGCTCTTTCTTTAACTGGTTCTACTTTTCAATCAACATCGGAGCACTCCTAGCTGCCTCTGTGTTGGTGTGGATTCAACTGAATGTGGGATGGGGTTGGGGTTTTGGTATTCCTGCTGCAGCAATGGCAATTGCAATCGTGAGCTTCTTCATTGGTACCCCATTGTACCGACAACAGAAACCTGGAGGCAGCCCCTTGACACGGATCTGCCAAGTTATTGTTGCATCATTTAGGAAATTTAGTGTTGCAGTACCTGTTGACAAGTCTCTCCTGTACGAGACTGCTGATGAGGAATCTGTCGTCCAAGGAAGTCGTAAACTTGATCATACAAAAACACTGAGGTAAAATCCAAATTTTGGTTCTATTGTTTCGTACCCAAATTATAGCTATGTTAAAACTGACACCAGTATTTTGAAATCCTGAATCTCTCTTTGTAAACTTGAATATTGAATTAGCATTATCCAACTTATAAAGTTTTCTAAATACAATCAAGTAACAAGATTTTGTACGCTGATTCATTAACACATCTTCCTCTGGAATGTCTAAGCTAAGCTATCGTCTCTAACTGATGTTATGATGTGCAGTTTCTTTGACAAGGCAGCAGTGGTGACACAAGTAGATCAAGTAAAAGGCCCAGCGAATCCATGGCAACTATGCACAGTCACCCAAGTTGAAGAGCTTAAGTCAATTATAAGGTTGCTGCCTATATGGGCAACGGGAATCATCTTCGCAACTGTTTATGGTCAAATGGGCACCTTGTTCGTTTTACAAGGAAACACGATGAAAATAAACATAGGAAAATTTGAGATCCCTTCAGCATCACTGTCCATCTTTGACACCCTAAGTGTCCTTTTCTGGGTTCCAGTTTATGACGGCATTATCGTACCCTTTGCTAGAAAGTTCACAGGCCACAAAAATGGTTTCACTCAACTCCAAAGAATGGGTATTGGCCTTGTGATTTCCATTTTCTCCATGCTTACTGCAGGCATTTTGGAGCTTGTGAGACTTGATATTGTAAGGAAGAAGAACTACTATGACCTCAAGCACATACCATTGTCAATATTTTGGCAGATACCACAGTACTTTATCATAGGTTGCGCAGAAGTCTTTACTTTCATCGGACAGTTGGAATTTTTCTACGAACAGGCTCCAGATGCAATGAGGAGCTTGTGCTCTGCTCTCTCCCTGACAACCGTTGCTCTAGGAAATTATTTGAGCACTCTGCTTGTCACAGTTGTTACCGACATTAGCACCAGGGATGGTAAGCCTGGATGGATACCAGACAATTTGAACAGAGGTCACCTACACTATTTCTACTTTCTCTTGGCAGTGCTGAGTGTGATCAACCTAGTAGTTTATCTCTTCATTGCCCGGTGGTATACGTATAAGAAAGCAGTAGGAACAGCAAAGTGATCGTTCAGTGTATTACGTGTAAGACCTATTAATATAACTTCTACTTGTGTTTCTGCGTTTGGGTTTAAGTTGTTTTGCTTTCGTTGGTAATTTAAGTAGTAAATGATCTTGGCTTCTTTAACCTCAACAATATTATGTTTAATTGTATTTGTGTATATACTTTCAAACTTCTCTTCAACCACATTCTGAAACATGTATCTTTCTCCAGACAAAAGTTCCAGTTGGCCCTATTTTCTTCAAAATCCATTCCCCTTCCACTCTCACCCATAAGCAAAGATAAATTTCAAACTTGCTTCCTTTTATTGTTTTACAAACAATCACAAGCTTCATTCCTAAAAATGAATCACTCCTGTGTCAAAGTGTCCCTTGCAACCCTTTCTTAATTCCAAAACAATCTAACTAAAGTTGTCAATCGACCGGATTTTATCCAAAAACTCATCCGATTCGAATCAAAAAATTGGATTCGGATTTCATTTTCTCATATTTGGATTGGATTTCAAAACTCAATCTGAAATTCTTATTTGATCCAATCCAATAATAAACTGAATTGTATAATTATCATAAAATTAATAAATATTGAATATGTTATTTAGAAAATGGGGTTATTCGTCATTTCAACAAAATAGGGGGTTTTGGTCATTTCAATTATTTATTTTTATTTAGTTTATTATAAAGGGAAAAAAATATTAACTTAAAAGAGCTTTTATTAATTATAACATAAAATTGTAAACTCAGTTACTTCGGATCGGATTCGGATGGATTTAAGATTTGAGCATATTAAATGGATTTGGATTTTGATTGCAATATTGAATAATTTTTTGAATTGGATTTGGATATTGGATTCGCTTAACTCTTATTGGATTGGATTTGGATCTAACAATCCGATTAGAATCTAACAACCCTGAATCTGATCCATTAACAGCCCGTCCCATGTGAATAATTTCACATGAAAATGCCAAAGAACTCTGCCAAGTGTTTATGTATCCAACCTTCACCAAGATGAGTGATTCATTGTTCTTCATTTCTAAATAATGTGAGTCCACTTTTACCTCAAGATTGCCTTCAATAAACCCTACGACTGATTTCAACTGATAATGAAGAAGACAAAGCGGATAGTGATCAAACCACAAATATCAGCCTCATCTCAATGGCAAACTCAGCACTTCTTGCTCTCCACTCGAACGAACTAAACAGACGCGCAGCACACCTAAATCTCACAAGGTATGATAAATAGTACACTGCAACTTTGAAACTTGCAAACTCCAAGAAACTAATCGTCCCGGATTTTTAATGAAAATATATTCTTTACTTCTTTAGAAGATGACCAATGTTTATGCTCATTCTATCCTTTCTCTGAAATCTATGTTGCTCGAATCTTCCAGTGATGCATGATACTCCGATACCAATTGATAAAATTAAACTTGTAAACAAAAAAAACTTGAATTGCAAATAAACGATAAGATAAAGCATGAATCGAAAAAATAAATCTACAGTAAAAACAAATAAACTAAATAAATTATTTTCTTCACTCCATCTTCCTTCAAACTTGTTCGTTGATTATTATTTATTTTTTTTCAAATCGATCCAACTAAAACCATTTTAGCTCTGATATCAATTGATAGAATTAAAATTGCAAAGAAACTAAAAATTGCAAATAAACTATAATTGAAAGATAAAATGGGAATCGAATTAAATAAATCTATGATAAAACGAATAGACAAAATAGATTTTTTTTCCTTTAATCAACCAACTTATAGTGAACATCCTATGCTTTATTTATAAATTTTTTTGCAATAAAACATGAAGATTATTATTGAAAGGACGAAGGAAAGAAAATTACACAAGGCGCAATCCTGAAGCAAGGACTGCCACGACACCATAAACATGTCAAAAAATACGTCCCTAAAAATATTATGTCTTGCCCATTCTCCACAATAATTCCCTGATATCCAAATAAACGGCGTGTTCCGATCTATTAAAGCCATTCAAAGACCTCATATTTATCTCCTTCCAAACACACCACATAACCACATGGGCAACCCTACGCCACAACCATTCCCCGAGACGAGGAGGATTGGTACAAGACCACCAACTTAACCAATCCAAATGGAGCCATGAAACACGATACTTATCTCGAATTCTGCAAGAAAAATACTCCAATAGACTTTGAGAATCGACAATGAAGAAGCAAATGATTAATAGTCTCATCATTCTCATTGCAAAGCACACAGATGCTTCCCATGGAAATTTCCCTCTTCCTTAAAACCTCTTTACTCTTGAGTCAGGATCATCCCATGCAAGATCGGCTAGCAAAAGAAATTGATCCTGGGAAGAAGATGATTCACCCAGACCAAATTATTATGTTTAGAGATGAAGAGTTAGAGTGAGTCTCATAAATCGGGCATCCAGAAACTCAGAAAAATCTTTGACCAAAAAACTAACCCCTTCGCCTTTCCACTCCAACTCGTTAGGTCCTTCAGAAATAGCTTGATCTTCAAGCAATTGCTTTAAATTTGCCGCCTCCTCTAACTCCCCTTTATTTAGAGGTTTCTGAAAGGAAAGATCCCAACTAGGCCGACCATTTTGTAGAGAGCATATATTAAACAAAGGAGAAAACAAATCTTTAAAATGATGAATGTTACACCAGCTATCTTTCCATAAGGAAGTCATTTCTTTATTAGAGCATCGGATCGAAGTGTGAGGATAGAACTCATTAGAGCAACAAGAGATGGACTTCCACATGGAGCATCCGAAGGGGACATACTTGGTTGCAACTTTCCACTCCCATCTCTTCCGGCTATATTTGTCAATGATAATCGATCTCTATAGATTGTCATCTTCTTCTGCAAATTTCCAAAACCACTTAGAGGGGAGAGTTGAATTAAAGGTATTCACTTGGCGGATGCCTAACCCACGTCGAGATTTAGGGCAACAGATTTTCTCCAAAACAACCGAGTGCATCTTCCGAGAATGCGAAATGGAACCCCAGAGGAAATCTCGCATAATCTGATCCGTTTTGGCAGCAATGGAAGTCGACACCTTAATAAGAGATAAGAAGTAATCTGGGATAGAAGCGAGAATGGATTTAATTAGGGTCGACCTTCCTGTTTTTTAGAAACATTTGCGCTTCCAAGATGCCAGCCTAGCTTCCATTCTTTCAATTATCTCATCCCACACAACTTTACTTTTAAATCATGCACCCAAAGGCATGCCTAAGTATCTAACGAGAAGATTACCAATTGCACATCCGAACAACCCAGCAAGCTGAAGCAGATTGGGGACCTCGCCGATGGACAAAACAACTGATTTGCGAAAGTTGATTTTAAGACCAGAGATCACCTCAAACCAAACCATGATATTTTTTAGAGTTGAGACTTGGGCAGCTAATGCATCGCATGACCGAATGGTGTCATCAACATACTAAATGATGGAGATGGGGTGACTCTCTTCAGCTACTAAAAAGCCCTTCACCATAATTGCCTCGATTGCTTTCAGGATCATTTGGGTCAACCCTTATGTCGTTAAGGTGAAAAGGAGTGAAGACAAATAGTCACCTTGGCAGAGTCCTTTGGAGCCTTTGAAGAAACCGTGCAATTTTCTATTAATCTTCACGAAAATTCTAACGATAGATCTGCAAGTATGAAGCCATCGAATCCATTTGGGGTCGAAACCCATGCAAGCTGTTATAGAGTCCAAGTACCGCAGGACACATTATAGAAGACTTTGGAAAAGTCTAATTTGATGACAAGTCCTGGAACCCTTTGCTTCTTTCTTGAGTCAATCAATTCATTGGCTATCAATGGACTGCCAACCACATGTCTTCCCCAAACAGTTGCGCTCTAAGTGAAGAACAATTTTCAATCTTTATGCCATAACTTTGGAAATGATCTTGTACACCCCATTCGAGAGATTAATAGGTCGAAAGTCTTTGATTGATCGCACTCCTGCACATTTTGAAATGAGCAAGATAATGTTAGTATTCAGCGTCCTATCCAGAAATTTTCTGAACTTGAAAATTTCCACCACTTTTAGAAAATAAAAAATCGAACTGTATGTAGAGATGAAGAGTTAGAGCGAGTCTCATAAATCGGGCATCCAAAAACTCAAAAAACTCTTTGACTGAAAAATTCCTTTTCACTCCAACCCGTCGGGTCCTTCAGAGATAGCTTGATCTTCAAGCAATTGTTTTAAATTTGCCGCCTCCTCTAACTCCCCTTTATTTAGAGGTCTCTAGAAGGAAAGATCCCAAAATTCTCCATTTACCATAAGCTACTGACCCAACCATTTTTTAGAGAGCATACATTAAACATAGGAGATAACAAATCTTTAAAAGGATGAATGCTACACCAACTATCTTTCCAAAAGGAAGTCATTTCTTCATTAAAGCATCAATCGAAGTGTGAGGATAAAACTCATTAGAACAACGAGAGATGGACTTCCACATGGAGCATCCGAAGAGGGCATATATGGTTGTAGCTTTCCACTCACATCTCTTTCGGCCGTATTTGTCAATGATAATCAATCTCCATAGATTGTCATCCTCTTATGCAAATTTCCAAAACCACTTAGAGATGAGAGTTGAAATAAAGATATTCACTTGGCGGATGCCTAACCCACGTCGAGATTTGGGGCAACAGATTTTCTCCCAACCAACCAAGTGCACCTTTTGAGAGTGCGAAATGGAACCACAGAAGAAATCTCGCATAATCTAATCCATTTTGGTAGCAAAGGAAGTCGACGCCTTAATAAGAGATAGGAAGTAAACTGGGATAGAAGCGAGAGTGGATTTAATTAGGGTCGCCTTCCTGCTTTTCAGAGACATTTGCGCTTCCAAGTTGTCATCCTAGCTTCCATTCTTTAAATTATCTCATTCCACACAACTTTATTTTTATATCATGCACCCAAAGGCATGCCTCATTCTTTAAATTATCTCATCCCACACAACTTTACTTTTATATCATGCACTCAAAGGCTTGCCTAAGTATCTAACGGGAAGATTACCAACTGCACATCCAAACAACCCAGGAAGCTGAAGCAGATTGGGGACCTCGTCGATGGGCAAAACAATCGATTTTCGAAAGTTGATTTTAAGACCAGAGATCGCCTCAAACCAAAGCAGGATATTTTTTAGAGTTGAGAGTTGGGCAACTAATGCATCGCATGACAGAATGGTGTCATCAACATACTGAAGGATGGAGATGGGGTGACTCTCTTCAGCTACTGAAAATCCATTCACCATACTTGCCTTGACTGCTTTCAGGATCATTTGGGTCAACCCCTCTATCATTAAGGTGAAAAGGAGTGAAGACAAAGAGTCGCCTTGGTGGAGTCCTTTGGAGCCTTTGAAGAAATTGTGCAACTTTCAATTGATCTACACAAAAAAAAAATTGATCGTAGATCTGTAAGTATGAAGCCACTAAATCCATTTGGGGTCGAAACCCATGCAAGTCATTATAGAGTCCAAGTATCGTCAGGACACATTACCAAAAGCTTTGGAAAAGTCTAATTTGATGACAAGTCCTAGAACCCTTTGCTTCTTTCTTGAGTCAATCAATTCATTGGCTATCAATGGACTGCCAACCACATGTCGTTCCCAAACTATTGTGCTCTAGAAAAGAGAGATGGCCAAGTGAAGAACAATTTTCAATCTGTTTGTCAGAACCTTGGAAATGATCTTGTACACCCCATTCGACTAACTAATAGGTCAAAAGTCTTTGACTGATCGCACTCCTGCACATTTTGGAATGAGCAAGATAATGTTAGTTGCCAATGGTAGCCTGGTTGGATGGTTAAGGCTGTGGTGGTTTAACCCCCACGTCTTGGGTTCTATACCCACCGGCGGCATGCTTGCCTTTCAAAAAAAAAAAGATAATGTTAGTGTTCAGCCTCCAATCCGGAAAGTTTTTGACATTGAAATCTCCCACTACTTTTAAAAAATTAGACTTTATCACATCCCACATTTTCAGATAAAACTCCATCGAAAAACCATCAGAGCCTAGGGTAGCCTCATTTTTTAGATCTTGCATTGCACCTCGAATTTTCACTTCTGAAAAATTAATCACCGGAGAAAAGCAATCTGCTAGGGAGTCAAATTGAAGACAATTCTAAAGTACGTCATGTCTCATTTTCTCTGACCTAACTTATCTGACAAAAAACATAACCCTAAATCTAATTGAAAACCAATATCCATTTACAATATACTAGAACCAATATTGTTAAAATATTAATAGTGGAGAACCCAATTATATCATAACCACATTAAACATTGAACTTGTAGTTGAACCTTTCTACTCAGCTTGGGGAATGAGCATTGATTAGTGTCTGGGGAGGGTAACCAACACGTGATTGTCAACTTTACCCATTTCTGCATCTTCTCCAAATTCATGAAGAAAAGGATTGAGTTGACACTCATGTGTTGGACACCCTCTCCAGACACTAACCAAGCACAAGGACCAGGCAGAGTAGATTTGATCCTTGTAATTTATCCCTAATACCTGTGAAAACCAAATGGCGTGCTAGACTCTTATCAAATTATTCCTGCAACACCCTCTTCTATTCTTTTAAATCTGTTACTTGAAAACCTTAGACAAGGGAGTGATCCTCAAACTTGTTTTTAGCCAACATCACTTCGTTTCCTTTCTTTCTTGGCACCCTTCAATTTCGTATAGCAGAACCCAACTGGACTGGTCATCTTTATGCCACCATATGTCTACTTCTTCAACAAATCAAGCTAGTTTCGAAATCTCTCCTTTTTCCAATGCTATCTAGTATAAGATTATACGTCAACAATTGTGACGGTATCTACAACTAAAATGTGATTATGATCGGCGTGATTATGATCGGAAGCTTCCGCATCGGCAGTCCTAGATGCCAAATTCAACTAAAAGAACAATATGCAAGCAAAAAATTAATAAAAAGAATAAATAGTTTTTGATTAGCCAAAAAAAGACTATACAATACAAAATTGATCATAACATGAACTAAATTTCTAACATACTACTTCCAATCCATATAAAATTCCTGCGTACTTTTCAGGATAATCTTTTTCGAAGTACCTCTCAATAATCTTCTGGAACGCATGCCATGTTAACAAGCTATCCGAGCCGGCCTGGTGACATTTCCCGGTAACACGTTTAACTTGAAGCATTTTTGCAACGCTATCCAATCCACCCCACAAGCTCTGACAATACCTCATCAAATGTTTAACATCGTAAACTTTTGTCCCGAAAAACACCCTTAAAAGCTCCATAAATTCCCCAATTTCCTTAGGCAAGTTCTGGCTAGTCAAGATCTTCACCAAGTACCCGAAATCATAAGCACTGTGAAATGTCACCCAACTCACTGAATCATTACAAACCAACCCAGACGACATCATTAGTTCGGCAAACCGAGCTGAGTCAACTCCATCACTCTTGTTCCTCCCAAAATCAATACCCTGTTGCCGCAACAACTGGATTGAATCAGGGGCATGCGAGTCTGAATCAACATCAAAATCACTAAAATTGAATTCCCAAATATACCTACTCTGAGTACCAAGATCAGGCAAATTACCCTTCGAATCAGTCAGAGTTAACCCCACTTGAATTAGATTCAACTCGTCTACGTTGTTCTTCAAAAAGGTGTAGTGGTCATAAGCTGTTAAGCTATGAAACGAAGCCCCTTCGGGCCGAAACACAACACCAGGGAACTCTGTATCCATTGAGATGAATGGGTATCGATCGATTATGTCTCTGATCAACTTAAACTCCGATTCGAGATTCTTCGCCCACACTTCCCGAATCACTATGGGTTTCGGTTCTGTTGTTAATCTTCTTGTTGTGCTTGAATCATCTTCATAAGAAGTCATCACCTTCATCTTAATCTTCTTATAATCGTGTTGTTGTTCTATAAAGATATGATCTTCACTGTAAAGACTTGAACTTGATGAACGATTTACGGTTTGTTTGTTGTGCTCTGAAATTTTTTGGGAAAATATATAGAGGAGAAAAACAGAGGTGATTTGAATTTGGAAGGGAAAGTAAGAGGAAAGAGGACGACGTGGTAGAGACCACCATCAAAGATGGTTCCTGTTTTTTGTCGGGGGTCGTGGCTTGGCTCGACTCTCCATTTAGGGCTCGGTTGAATGAAGAAACAAATTAAAATTAAGAATAAAACTCCAAAAAAGTTTTAGAAAAATAATTTTATTTAGAACGTGTTTAATTAAAGAAGTTAAATTTTTTTAAATTACTAAAGAAATATTCTTTTTTATGTCATACATGTAATTCTTTTTGTGTTTTCGCATGATAGGGTTGAAGTTGGCGGGTCTTATTTATGTCATACATGTATTTCTTTGTGTAGTGCATAGTAGGGTTGAAGTTGGTGAACATATTGTACGAGTATTGGTATGGGTATATGTCACGACCGATTCATATAATATTATATTGTCCATTTTAAGCTTAAGGTTTGCATAACTTTCTTTTTTGTGTTTGCGCATAGTAGGGTTGAAGTTGGCAGGTCTTATTTATGTCATACATGTATTTGTTTGTGTTGCGCATATTAGGGTTGAAGTGGTGAACATATTGTACGAGTATTAGTATCGGTATTTGTCAGAATCCGATTCATATAATATTATATTGTTCACTTTAAGCCTAAGATTCGCATAACTTTCTCTTTTATGTTTGCGCATAGTAGGGTTGAAGTTGGTAGGTGTTATTTATGTCATATATGTATTTCTTTTTGTGTTGTGCATAGTAGGGTTGAAGTTGGCGGGGTGAGCGTATTGTATGAGCTTTGTTTTAGGTATTTATCACAATCTAATTCACAAAATACTATATTATTTGCAGTTTCACATAGCAATTTTGGATAGACCCATGTTCAAGTCTACTCATATAGTTGTGACATTGCAATTCTATATAGCAATATTGGTGTGGGAAAGAAAAAATTAGATTGAATGATTCGAGACAGTGAAATCTATGGTGGTAAATAATCGCTGCTTTATAGATATTTAAGCCTCAACTAAACCCAATCATTGGCCATTCCCGGTATATAGATAAGAGATTTTTTATATATTGTTTTTTGTTTTTTTTATAAGAGAAATATCTTGGCTTTTTTATTGCCCTTTGGAGGTATCCTCCATCATTGGCTTTTGAGTATCCGTAACCTTTAGTTTTTTCCACTTTCGTTTCAGTGGCTAGTGACTAGTGACTAGATAAACGGACTTCCACTCGCCCCCCGTAGAATCAGCGTTCGCGCAGAGTGAAATTGAAAGTGAAAGTGAAAGCGAAAGGCAGTCTGTGTCCTGGGTGGCGCCTCTAGTTTTGACTAGATTCAGTGGAAGTGTGGGGACGAAGAAGACTCGCGTAACACTTTCGATTGTTACGAATGTGAACAAAAGCTGCAGCTTTATATCGTAACGGATACGCCCGCAACAAAGGCGGCTATGCTGAGCTGAGCTGAGCTGAGCTGAGCCGTGTTTGACTGTGACCAGTGACCAACGTCACTTTTCTCTCCGTTGTCCGTGTGTCATAAAAGCTATGAACGTGCATAAGCGTGTGTAATTTAAATGCTATGCGATTAATTAGTCACTAATCAGGGTGTTAGGAAAGTAAGAAGGATTCAAAGAAAGGAACCTTATCAGTTATAAACACATTGGGTGATCAATACAGGTTCATGCCCCATTGCCACCCTTTCCTTAATATAGACGTCGATGTCAAGAAGCCATTTGACTTGCATCAACAAAACAAAACTAAACATCCTCTAACCCAACAAACACTGCCGGCTTCCTTCGATTGACTCTCTCTTCTAATTCTCCTTCCTTCCATTTTCTGAAGAAACTTTTGAATGTTTCAACAATTACAAAGTCATACTACTATATATCTGTATCTTGTTTGAATTAATTGTTGAGACTTTTCAACACAAGATAATGGGAAATGTTATGTTTCACTCCAACTTATAATTTAATTCTACTCAACTGTCGAAGTCGTGTTATTAGCACCTGATAATTAGATTATTTGGCTCATTTTTTCTTTATTTTGTTATTTTTTAAGGTTTTTTTATCAAGTTTTCGTTTACGACATTTTAACGCCCACTAAAAAAAATTCATCATTTCGATTAGAATCAAGATCTATTTTGCATATCCAACACTAGTATGTCACATATTAAAGTGCTATTATAAAAACACTAATATAGATATAACTAGTTTGATGGTGTATTGTGGATATCTAAATTAGGATTAAGAAACACATGTCAATGCTTTAAAAAAATTAGAATTAGAATGATAAACATTGTACCTGCTTAATTTGACTTCCCAGTGTCCACATGCCAATTGCAAGATTTTATTTTCAAACCGACTAATGCCAACTTGTGAAATATCAAATTGAATCAAGGGGACCACGATTCCATTTCACACTTGACCCTGTATATAGGGACAGACCTGGTCCAATCAAAGGGACCATGATAGTGCACAACGATTGAGTCTAGATTAAGAATGTCAACAACTCACCGTGCTCAAGTGACCTAGTCTGCCTAAGGAACTACAGTGTTACAAAGCGGACCGTATCCAATCTCGGGATGACTCACCGCGCTTGAATGGCCTAGTCCGTTTAGGAGACCAAGATGGCGCACAACGGCCGAATCTAGTCTTATTCAAGATGACGATAATTTGTCGCATAAGAGACCGAGATTGCGCACAGCGGCCAAGTCTAGTCCTATTCAGGATGACGACAACTTGCCACATAAGAACCCAGTCCGCATAAGGGACCAAATGGTGCAAAGCAGCCGAGTCTAGTCCTATTCAGGATGATGACAACTCACCTCATAAGTGACCTAGTCCACTCGATAGAAATCTAGTCTGTCCGGGCAGGGACGATTTCTCCACAGCCTAATTCCTGTTCAGGATTAGGTGTTACAGTGAACTCTAGTCCAGTCGAGCAAAAACGACTTCACCTCAGCTCAATTCTTCTTCAGGATTGAGCCCATATAAACAGAACATAAATCTAGTACGTTTGGACAGAGACAATTTCTTTACACCCTAACTCCTATTCAAGATTAGGTCCTTCAGTGAAATCTAGTCAGGTCGGGCAGAGACGACTTCACCTCAATTCAACTCCTCTTCAGCATTGAGCCCATATAAGTATAACAAAAATCTAGTTCGCTCGAACAGATACGATTTCTCCACAGCCTGATTCATATTCATGATTATGTTCCTCGGTGAAGTTTAGCCCAGTCAGGCAGAAACGACTTCACCTCAGCTCAACTCCTCTTCATGATTAAGCTCATATACATGGTACAGAAATCGAACAAAGACAATTTGTTTACACCCTAACTCTTGTTCAAGATTAGGTCCTTATGTGAAGTACAGTCCGGTCTGGCAGAGGCGACTTCACCTCAGCTCAAATTTTCTTCATGATTGAGCCCACGGAATAGAAATCTAGTCTGATTGGGTGGAGATGATTTTTCCACACCTTAACCTCTACACAGGGTTTGAATTCGTTATGGAAGTCTAGTCACCCAGAATAAGGCAACTTTTACGCAAGTTTAACTCCTTTGCAAGATAAAGCTTACGTCAATGTGAGAATCTAATATGCTCAAATAAAGGAGACTGCTCTGCAAATTAAGTCTTCCTAAATACTAAGTTAGCATTATTACCAAGTTATAGCCTAATTAAGTTAAAAAGGGGCTCTGGTTCAAACTAAGCCCTACGACAGATGGAATAGGACATGACTACCTAAACCCAGTCTTAAAGTATTGGTGGCACATCAGTCTATTCAACCTAATCTAAACAAAGATTAAAAATGGCGAATACGACAGTTATAGCACAAATATAAGACAAAGAAAGCAAAACTTTGTATTGATAGAATTTTCTTGTATAAAACACAGCTCATACAGTGGGATCAAGCAGAGTAAAGTTAGGAGTGGTCTCTTGAATAACGGAACCAATAACAACTTCGTGAGCGGCATGGTCATTGAAAGGTTCTAGAACATCACGATTGGTAGTTGTTTCTACGGCATTTGGGTCAGCTTCAGGGCCACCCCGCGAAGAGGAGGAAATATTCATTCGCCTCCTCAAAGTGAGCATAGGCCAATTGCTTGTTAGCAGAAAAGTCAAAGCCCTCACGATCCTGTTCAATGAAGTCCAACAGCTCTAGCCTCCCAGCAACAACGTTGGCAGCCTCAAGGAGCTCCTTCTTCCTAGCATCCCACTACGCTTTTAAGCCGATTAGCTCCTTAATTTCCCTAGAATCCATCAGCTTGCGGTCAGCCTCAATTTGGTTTGTATGCTTAGAATCTAACTCTTGGTTTAGCTTGGAGAGTTGCGCTTGAATGGACTCATGAAAATCCCTTTGACGAACTGCCTCAATGAACTCATTGTCTAGAGCATTTTGAGCTTTAGTAGCAGATCTCATATCATACGCCAGTCGGTCAGCAAACATTGTCTGCTCAGCTACCGCTTTGTCCCGATGCTCCTGGGCATCTTTCAGCTATGTCGACAGATCATCTTGTTCAGCCCGGGGACTCGTCCAGACACTCTTCAACTGAGACTCCAAGGTTGATTGAGCAGTCAGTGTGCGGTTCAGGTTGTCCTGAGTCTCACCTAGATAAATCCCAGATTGGACTGGAAAGCTAACTGCTTCTCCAGCGAGTATGCTTTAAAGAGAGCATTTGAGAGCTGCAATTGGTTCTCAGTGAACACCTTCTCTAGGGCGTACACCCTATCTCGTGCAGACTCCACTTCAGCACTCATTATCCCAGTATAGGTCAAGTGAGTCATCCCCTGATTAGAAACCATGTACAGGGTTGTGAACAACGAGTATAACGAAGAATCAAGCGACAAACTGAGTGTCAGACAGTTGCTAACTTACCAACATCACGTGTTTTTGCCTCTGATTGAGGTGATCCCCCGCAGTTCCCTCCTTCAAAACGGTGCTTGGTCGACCAACCAAGAAAACAACTTATTCAGAAGCAGAATGGAATCAATCCTATGATTCACTTCCCGGTGCCACGTAAATTGACTGCTAGAGCCGTAGTGGGTAGTGCCAGAGCATGAAAAGTAACTCGGGCATTAGTATGGAGAGCCTTGGGATTATGAACCAATCTCGTTATTCTTTTTGCAACTTCTGGAGGATGAGACTCAACAACATGTTTCCCCTTGTTAGCAGTGGAAGATGGGGCAGTTGAGCGAGATTCAGGGTCCGAACGGGGAGATGAGGGCTCGAACAATAGTCTAATCCGCATACCAGCATTACATGTAGGGGATGACAGATTTAACCCATCAGACCCGCAGGTGAATCAAGGGCAACGTTATCCAAGCCAAGCTATTTCGTTCCTGGGTTGGCGGCAACGGAGGCCCTCGACGGATCCTTAACAATAGTTAGGTCCACAAGATCCCTCTCTTGCGCTTTTCGAGAGGCCACGGGAGTAGTTGGAACGGTTCCCACCTCAGGAGCAATCCCTCCAGAGCTTTCCTTTTTCTCACCATTTTATTCTTTTGTGATCAAGATGCTTGTACACTAGCACTAGAAGAAGAATCAACGGGAGCGCTCAGAGTCCGCCCCACAGTGCTAGTCTCATTGGAGAATAAATCACTCCGACTGATATTCCCTGGTAGGAGAACGTCCAAAATGGACATTGGTGGCAGGCGAGGATATCAGCCTTCATTGTCTCCTCCTCAGGAAAAAGAACAACGTGATTGTGCCCCCTAGTTAGAGATAATGGACAAGTCAAGCAACAACAGACACTATATTAAAAGCAAAAAAGCAAAAGGAATACATGAAACTAACTGAGATCCCTGAAGCTACGGAAGATCATTGACCATCATGGGTGAAGTACCCAAACTTCATAAAAGTAAAAAGGCAATATGGTTGCTAGACTTTCGTGTCATCTAAACGAGCATCCAGACAAGAAGGTTTCAACAGCTAGCAGACACCGTGCTTATTCATCTTGATAGAAGTCAAAGAAATAAGCAGTTAGTCAACAGATGGAGCCCACATCCTTTGCCCTAATCAAAGTGGCGATCAATATCCTCCATCCATTCGACATCATATGAGTCGGTGCAATACCTTGATACGACAAAAAATGCCAAATGACGCCAGGAACAGGGAGGCGCAGGTCAATCTCAAATATGGCCTTATGCATGCAAATGTACCTCTCCCTCATAATAGTCTGGGACTCGCCTTTCGCAAATAGCGACAATCTCAGATCATCAAGAATTTGAAACCGTCGACGAAGATTGGCCATATCCTCCTATGATGTTAGTGGTCCCCTAAAGAAACTAAGACAAGTTGCATGTCGCTCACGTGAGAAATAAGGTCGCACATACATGATTAAATGAATATTCGCTCTTGATCTGACTAGAATAGTTAAAACAGATAACATAAGGAAACTCTGGAAGGTAAAAAGATAAAAACTCCCCCAAAGCAGGTTTATATATGTTTGGTGTATGGGAAAAGTGATCC
The DNA here is from genome assembly GCA_003290165.1 of Berberis thunbergii. Classification (NCBI taxonomy): domain Eukaryota; kingdom Viridiplantae; phylum Streptophyta; class Magnoliopsida; order Ranunculales; family Berberidaceae; genus Berberis; species Berberis thunbergii. The sequence continues at coordinate 108,233 of QNQO01001560.1, forward strand.
CCTAACCATTGTATAAGCATTAACTACAATGCAGAAGCTGAAAAGGCTCCGAAACAAACCATCATGGCGCCACACATGCCCCATGCACAGTCAATTAGTGGCCTTATACGCAACTCCACTAACTAGGGGGAGTAACTGATGAGACATCAAACGGTCATCTAATCGCAACTGTACATGTGGCACATGTCAACCCTAATACGGAAAGGCCTCGGTACGGTCTAAAACATGCCCAAGTTAGGTCCAGCCCGGGCTCAAACTAATCATTGTTCAACCTGTAAGTTAGAGGTCCAAGCCAAATTACGCGAGCCCAACATGGTGTGAATCTTGGAGCTTGGTCCAGGATAGTAAGACCCAAACGCAGATTCTAAGCTGTCACAAGCCCAAGATCCGTTTGCACAACTCTTGATCCAATCAAGTATTAAGGTCCCAAACAGAGTCAGGTGCCAAAGGAGACTTAGTCATGTACGGGTAAGATCTTGAGCGAGATCTCATCACGACCTCGACGATAGAGTCTTTAATGGAGTAAAGCACTTGCAACCCCAATTTTAACTGTCTACATCTATCCTTGCTCAGTCCCTCCACCAAAACGATGGTCCTTGGTTCACTGTTGTTCATTTTGTAGGTCAAAAATCGAGAAGGATGAATTTGGACACATAAGATATGTCAATGCTTTAAAAAATTTGAACTTAGGAGTGATAAACGTTGTAATTGTTTAATTTGACTTCCCTATGTCCACTGCCCAATTGCAAGATTTTATTTTCAAATAGACTAATGCCAATTTGTGTTCTGCTAGTTGTACTTTCTATTTTCAAATAGACAAATAACTGCGTAATTTGAACCGTTGAATCTTAAAATGTGCTAGTTGGCTGCAGTGGAGATAGGAAGAAAGATTGAAACTTCAGTCATTGATAACAGCCATTAATTTATTTCAACAAGTAATGGTATGTTGGCTGCTATTCTTTGACCACTTTTTAATTGTGCAAAGCTTTGAAGTTCTCTCTACGCGTTTACATTATTTGAGGGAGCTCTATTTGCTGTTGGGTTACAAGTATAAGGTTCCTCCAAATTGCTTGCTTTCAATAATTGGTTTGCAGTGGTTAATTTCAGCATCAATTACAACAAACTCGGGGCAAAATTGTGACAGCTTCGCGCACCCGACACAATATGTCACGAGAAGAGTCTGTGTTAATTCTGGCGGGCGTTTTGAATTCAGAAGAAAATAAGTTAAAAGTGGCGAGACTTTTGAATTTAGCATAGAGGGCTATTTTAGTAAATGGCGCTAGCAGAGTTAGTTAAAGTGTATTGTAGCAATCCACCTGTCATTATGTGATTGCTTGATAAATAAATCAGTTAGTCAATGCTTCGCTTAAAAGGGGATAGCTACCCTAAATGAAAAGGGGAAGAAGAATAGAGAAAAACTAGGCTCAATCACTCGGTTGAGAGTTCTTGTAGTTCTTTGTAATTTGGTTGAGTTCAACCATTGAATATCAGTATATTTTCTTCATTGCAACCTGAATCTCTCTTAAAATTCGATTTCAGCTTGCCGAATCGTGACACAATACTAGTTCAGATGATAGGAATTCAATGATGAAATCAAAATCTTAGCTGCCAGTTAATATCTTGCTCATCTTAAGTGAACCAAACCCTCTTCATTCATCAATGAGTTCCCCTCTCCATGCAACCTCTTTTTGATCATCACAGAAGCTTTTAACTTGCTCCATGGCTTTGCTCAGTATATTTATTTGAATCAAATGTTGACTGAGAAGAGATCAATACGAGGTAATCAAACCCAATCCTTGAAACCGCAAACATTCAGCACACTGCCCTCTACTAACCCGCAAACTCCCCTGAACTTAGCAATCATACAGTCCAACTCTATGTCAACAAAAGAGTACATCCTCTTCGATTCTACATCCACCCCCATTGGATTGCAGATGTCATCAACATTGACGATTTTTCGGTACCTTCAACTTCAACTTTATATTTTGTCTAAGAATGACAGTTGGCGAAATCTCCTTTGAAGGCATGGAATAAGGTGCTATGAAAACAAAATAAATAAAAGTTTAAAAATAAAGACTTCGTATGATAGCGTGCAACCATAGTTGCTCCCATTTCTTCCACTCTAACGTTTACTTTGGCCATATATATTCTTCTCTGAATTTCTCTCAAACCAAAACAAAAAGCAACCATTGTTAGTTTCATTGTTTAGGATGAAATCCATGAATTCAGTTCCATGCTTAGAGGCTTCACAGGTATCAATGGATAAATGGTAGGGCTAAACAAATAACCAATCAAACCGATTAAATTCGGTTCGAATCGGTTTCGATTTTAAAAAATTCAAAACCAAAGTAATCGATTCAATTTTCGGTTTCAATGTGATTTTAACCGACCAAACCGAACCGACCGAATATATATAATAAATAATATATTTTTTATATGTAAATAATACAATATGTTTAAAATAGTCGGTCAATTCAGTTTTAGTCGATTCAGTTCGATTACGGTTTGCATAAATTAAAATCGATTCGATTTCGAATCGATTTTGTTAATAATCAGTTCGGTTTCGGTTTGAAAATTTTAAAACCGACCTAAGTCAGTTCAGTTTTCAGCCCTAATAAATGGGAACACACTAGAACGAGGATGACTTTAGCTGCCGTTACCCCTTACTTTGAACTTCAATTAATTTATTAAGAAAAAAAGGATAAGCAAAATGGAACTTCATTATAAATACAAACTGGTGAAGAATGATGCTACTCCTTGAAAAAACACAAAACAGTGATGATAAAATATATATATATTCAAGGTATTTCTGAAGCAAGACTTCACCCCCACATGAGTGATTTAAGTTAATCTCCAGTAGAGTGCGGCCAGAAACCTTGAAATCCAAAGGCACAATAATATCAGTCTAATCATGCAAGCTTTCAAAGAATAACAGTTTTATATAACATCGCATACAGGGTGAATCTTCACAGAAACACTGATTTATGTGCATGCATGCCCCGACAGGAGGATTGGCCAGAAGAAAACAAAAAAAAATTGTTATATACAGACCTAAGTTCTGAGATCACAAGCAATAAAAATTAAAAGAAAGCTGCTTAAAAGTGTATTTTGTATATGACACACTGGCAAAATCCAATTCACTATACACCATCCCTGAAACAGAGTTTAAGAACAGAAATAAAATGGGCATGCATAGATGTCCGACAGCCTTCTTCGACTTTTAGAGGGCCAACACAAACATTAGGACCAATATAATCTATGAGACTAGGCGACTTAGACCACCTTTCCATCTATCCTTCTACTAGAAAAAGGTACCTTCAGGAGGCTGGACCAACTTGCGGTTGTGTGAAGCTGCCATTTCCTTCTTAAGTTGTGTCAGAATGTCTTCCATGGTGTACTCCCGTTGCCAATTCGCCAGCATGCCAAACTTCTTTGGTTCAACCTGTATCGATACCATGACATTGAATTTGTTGATCGTCATTTAAAAACTAAACAATATCACAGGCGGCCTACGGGATGAAATTTTGTAAGTAGCCAGTACGTTTGTCATAGTTACCCCCTTAAAATGATAAAGAACCTTCTCTGCTATGTGCCATACTGCCATCCCAGCCAAGAACATAGACAAGTGGTATTGTATACATTACATAGCAGCAGTTTGTTGCGAAGTAGGTTTTCTTTAGTTTTAAAATGAGAAACTCCATACGCTTTTATTATGCTATCAGACAACTAACTATTTCATGAAACAAGGTCAAGGTAGTGAGACACGAGTTTGTCCGTATCATGATAATAATAACTCAAGACTAACAAACCAGATGGTTAAAAGTCCCATGGGGGCTAGCAATGCCCTAGGTAACTGTGTAGCAACAGTTTCAGATAAAGATATTGCATTGTTAGGTATGCATGGTGGCATGGTAGCATGACAGGAAAATGTTCATGACAAATAACTTGCACTGTTATATAGTGCAATCATCAAATGGATATAATTTGGCAGGATTCAAACTGCTGAAAATTTCATTATCTTGATCACGTTGCAGTGAAATTCTGGCCAACTTTGCCTTACAATAAGCCCAATGAACTTTAGATAGTTCCTTGAGTTTCATGTCGCCCAATAAACACAGGCAAAGTTGGGGTATCCAGGTATAAACACTAAGACAAATGGTTATTCTTCAAGTGTATATTATTTATTTTTTGCGCCTTAATAAACTACAAATATCCTTACAGCTTTAGAGACAAGCAAGAGAAGGCAATATTTACCACTCCGGTGTCATGGTTCACACAAGTCATGTTGATTCGTGAATGGAAACGAACACTTGGAGGCTTCTCTGGGTAATCTTTATCACAGAACAGCTTCAACTGGTAAATGCGACCTTCATGTACAGACTGAAATGAAAAGAATAAAAACAAATGAATTATAAACCATTTGCATCTGAGCAAAAGAAAACACAAAATCTCATGACATAACATCCAGATAAAATATCCACTAACTCATCATGTTTCTTATCTACAGCTTATTAAACTTTGTAGCCAAGACTATGAGGGTTTCGTGTCACAAGTAATACTTTTCTGTCGCAAACTAGAGCTTTGCATGATTCACAAATCAATCCTTTGTACTTGCAACATAGTTCAGAATTCACACAATCAAGGCCATTTTGTTAAATTAGTTTTAGAGAAACATATAATTGGTGGTCTGGAAACAGTTGGACAAAAGAAAAAAGTAAGTGAAACTCAAAAGTTGGAGGCCACTCCAGGTTTCTCTACATTAGTAGACAAAAATTACGGATACAAGAAAGCTAGATTTATAAGGTCTTACAGCGTCTTAATTACCACATAACAGTTTCTATATTGACCATTCATTGGCCTTAATCACTAAGTTGATCTTGATGCGTTAATGGCGGAAACAAACACAAAAATCAATAGTAACAACAATCACTTTGGGTTATGTTTCACCAAAACATAACTCCATTCTCTAAAATCATTTAGAATGGCTGTCAGACATTTTTTAAAGGTCAAAGATTTAATTAGTTATGGAACAGAGGGTTGATAGAAGGCAATTTTAGACGACAGAGAGCTCTTAATCTGTAAAATAACGACCTCTCAGTCTACCAAATTTTTTTCCAAGACCACTCGGCAAGCTCAATGCCAGAGAAGTGCCATCACCTCCTTAAAAAGGTTTCTATCATCAATAGCTACGCCATCAAAGACGAGACTATTCACTTCAAAGTTCAAACAACCAGGCCAACATAAATCTTCATTTCCCTTGCCAATAGATCAACATTAGTAATTTAGTAGGTAGGCTATGGGTGGCAATGGGTCGTGTCAGTCACAATCTCGTGTCATCCCAAACCCCAACTCTACTTGTTTACTAAAGGTGTAATGCCCGACCTGCCCGCCCTAGGACAGGTCAACCCGACACGAGCCATTAGGACAAAGCTTAGCTTACAATGTCATAATGGGTCACCAACCCATTTGGAGACATCTGACCCATATTAGTCAATTTTGATACGCATAACTTGTTATGACAAGTCTTATGTTTATACATATCATATCATATTTAATGGATTATTAACTTAGAATTTAGTGATAAATTTTATGGTAACAAAAAATATTAAATGGTTATAAACATATGGGTCATACAGGTCATCCATGTCAACCTTGACACGATTAGTTGTGTAGGGTTTCATGTCAAATGCGTTTGGCTCCCACACCCAAAAAACGACTGCTAATTTCATGGGTCGGATCAACACAATTAGTAATCGTGTCCTTTTTCATGAACCCAAACCTGCTAACTAGCGAGCCGTATCGTATCCGATTATCACTTATTGCCACCCCTAAGGTAGGCAAACCGTTGCCACATGAAGAAAGCAACCTTAGAAAATTGTGATACACTTCGGAAGGTGGGTCAATTCCATAAAATTAACAACACAGAATTCAATGATGAAACTTCCTTTCTTTTCTCATCTCCATTCCTAGCCATATATTGACATTATTAAATTCACTTCCAAAATCATCAAAGTAGCTTTTATTTCCCAAACATGCAAATCCCTCCTAAAAGTTCAAATATTAAACCGTTGTGTCACACACCAAACCAAACACAACTTTACAACTAGGCCTCCTAAAACACAAGGAGATACTTTGAAAAAGCCCTTTCACAGCAAACCTTCAAGGAGAACATAATCCCAGAGCACCGCTTGAAAACAATCTATTGGTCAATGGTTGGAAATGTTATGCCATACGCTAACCCTCCAGAAGAAGTGTCACTATTGAATTGGCATTAGAATTAATAAATGCACATGAATCAAGACTACCATGACAAATAACTTAAATTCTATTTAATCAACAAAAACGTCGGGTCTCCCTTCTCATTTATAGCAAACCTCAGCTAAATCTATACTTGCACTAAATTACAAGTTTAACTATCCCTTGAACTCTATAAATCATAGAATGTATAATCAAAGTGAGACCTAAAAGAAAGCCTAAATACTACCAGGTTGTTTATGTGCAACTATTGACACTCACCATATCAGGCAATTGGAAACTGCCAGATAATTTTAATTTATCAAGGACTTGAAGGGGTCAAGGGGCTCATTCCAACAAAACAAAACTAAGGGTGAGGCTTTTGGTAAAGGAGAGGAAATGTAGTATCGGATAGCACAATGCACCCGCTTCCAAACAAGTTTATTTCTAGATGCATATCTCTGAAGAGAACCTTTTGCCCCAGTAAACCATAAGCCAGGGAACCACTTTTAGGGCCTCGCTCTCACCTATGTCACTCCAACATTCAGAGCGGCACGATGCGGAGTTTTTATCTGAAAAGGCCTTGGCCATTGTATCAAAGTTCCATCCACAAATACCCCGCAATCCAAATTCTGCCGCACATACAAGTAAGAAGTATGGTGTAGCCGCGATTTGCAATATCTCACAACTCATAAGTAACTAAAAAGTATGGTGACCAACTCATCATATCCCATCTATTTAAAAAATAGGGGGTGTGGGGAGAAATGACAAAATGACAGGAAGATATTGGATATAGGTAAAACCTTCAATGAATGTGGAGGGCTCATCTATTTAAAAAATAGGGGGTGTGGGGAGAAATCACAAAATGACACGAAGATATTGGATATAGGTAAAACCTTCAATGAATGTGGAGGGCCCCATCCAATTGCAGACTGTAAACTAAGTCATAGAGATTATCAAAACAATCTAATAACATTATAATAGTACAAGCATGAGTCATGACTAAAAAATGGACTGAAAAAAAATTCATTACATAAAAAGAGTACGAGTATTAATCATAAAAGGGCAAACACAAAAAAGAGGATGATGAAGAAAAAAAAAAGGCTGACAATATATAACTGCGATGTTTGACGCAAAAAAAAAAAACAAGTTATCAGAAGGCTTACATTGTGAGGACCAATTATTGTACCAGTCCAAGAACGCATGTAAATGTCATCTCCATCATCCATTCCGTAGCTCACTGTACCATCTCCAATGCCCTTTTCTCCACGTTCAAGTTCCTCTAGCAATCTAAAGTTCCTAGGAACTGCAAAGTAACGTGACATTATTGCAATACTAAATTAGAAACTTACTGGTAGCTGTCATAGACGAAATAACGGTTTTAGAAAGAGTGAGAATGATATTCTCCAAATCTCCGACAACAATTTCAACCAATACTAACTTATAAAGATTATTGAACACTAAAAAACAAATCTTTAGTGCAGGTGTTGTTTCAAGGACAAAATACAATTATTGGAAGTTTTACGAATTTCAATTGAAAAAAAAAAAAACCTTGCCAATAAGTACTCCCGCTTAGAAGCCCTTCTTGCTAATGCAGGAAAAATAAATAAACAAAGTCTTATTGTCTAGAGAATTCAATTGAGCATAAATAAGCAAATTAATCTGGGCCACCACATAGGTTTTACTACCTTCCAAAAATGTCACACCGTAATAATAAAAATAAAAGTAGTGATTGAGCTAAAAGGGTCGTGTTAATTCGAAATTTTTGAAAATTTAGGCTCTGAAGGCTTTATTTCTTATTTAAAGTGCCTCGTCCCAATTGAGAGCGCTGCATGGCCATATACTAGTCTAGGCGAGGACTATCACACTAAACTTTCTACTGTTTAAAAAAATGGCTCTGTCGAGGCCATGCCTCGCTTTGCCCTTAACAAAATAAAATAGCTGGAGAATTGAGTGACTCATTTCGTTTTCTTTACATTGATATTTGTAACAGGTCTAAAATTTTATGTAATGCCGTGAATCTTACAATTCGACTACTCAAGATTAGAATCAAATCTTCCCTTATCCTGATCCTTCTTTATTCTTTCGTACGATCTTCAATTTGACTTGCGCTTTAAATCGCTTTCTTAACAATTGCCAAAAGGGACAGTGTGGCAACTTATAAATCATTCAATAAGAGGATCTTACCTCATATTGATTACCATTAATTCTCTAGCACATTTAGAAATCAAATTCATATGCTCTTTCTTTCTCCCCAAAATAATGTCCGGCCATAGTGACAACCCAAACTTACAAATATCACACAAAACACTAAAATGTGCATCGAGCATACACTCAGATGTACTCTTCTGCACAACATATCAATAAACACTGAGAATGTGAAGAAGAAAATGCCACACATAGGAAGTTCAATAAAGCATATAAAACTGTCAATCAAATGTCATCAACAAACATTATTTCCCAGGAAAATGATTATAAACCATAGAATCCCCTAACTATACAAGACACTCCGGAACCTACTGTGAAATCATGTGCATCAAAGTTATAAGGAACTTAGGTTCAAAACATACGCATTAAAGTGATATCACCTATTCAAAAGGCAGCCTACCAAATTGGCATCCAAGGTGGATAATAGCACAAAAGCACTAAATGCCACACCGGTAAACAATATAAATAGCATATGAAAGACTACGGAATTCCTTCATTTCCAGCACAGATTTTACATTTTCTCCATCCAAAGACACCAATTCCCTTTCTGGGTATTCAAAAGAACGACAAAATCCCACAAAGATTCGATTCTCACGCAACAATAGAATGCACGCAACCAAAACCCTAAAGCAACTCACCTCTATGGATACTAAATCCATCAAATTAACCCTAAAAACAAAATTGTGCGCAACAACCGACATCAATCACTCTATGAAACCATTTGAATCATTAACAGTGGTTACAGACATAAATTGAACACTGAAATGACAGAAATGAATCGCCAACGAAGAAAAGAAACATCACAACAAGAAAAGCGAACATGAACAAGAAGTTTACAAGATCGTCATGGTTTCCATATAAGACGTGGAGAAAACCCTAACCCTAGCTGATTATACAGAGAACAACGCTTCAAGGGATTGAGAGAGTCGAGAGTCTCACCAACAATACTGGATCCTCCTGAGCCAATCGCCATGGATGATGAGATGAGATCAGATGAGATGACTGAGAATCCCTCGGGTCTGCTATGCTGTTGTGGGAGAATCTCAGGGAGGAGAGGGGAGAGAACGAATGAAAAAAGCTTCGAACGGCTTTGCCTTCTTTTGATCTTACAGGGGAGACTAGACTAAGGGCTTTCGTTTTAAGAAATATAAATTTTTTAATAAAAAATAAATAAATATTTCGATTATATTTTTGAGTTCAAGTAATGTTTTAAAACTCTTAAATACTACATAAAAAGTTTTACACGGCTTGTAATAATTTAAATTCTTACATACTACATAAAAAGTCGTAAGCCACTCTTAACATTTCAAACTCTTATATTCTACATAAAGTTTCAAACAACTCATAGTATAAGACTCGTACCATTTCAAACTCTTATATACTATATAAAGTTTTATACGACTCATAGTATCATACAAACTATATATTACATAAGAATCACTAACATAACAAACTTTTGATACTAAAATAAGATTATAACATAGTAAAATATACTGCGATTCAAATATTTATTTTGTAAGGAGAATTCTCTTAAGAAAAAAAAATAAATATTTCGAATTTTGAAAGATATTCCATCATTATCTTCATCAAATAACAAAACTACTCGATACAAGATCAAGATCATCTTTTAATCAAGGAATGAGATTTCGCAAAATCTCACGAATTTTCACCAAAATTTCATTTTTTTTTTAAATTACGAACAAAAAATAATGAAAGAAATAAATACATTTTTCGAGAGTTTTTACAAAAAAATTCAAGGTTTTTCGTAAATTTCGTAAAAATACAAAACCAATTACCAAAAATTATATTTTTTCAAAAAATTTCATATATTTTTTGTAAATTTCGAGATTTTTTTTTATAATTATCATTTCTTCTATTTATCTATTAATTTTTGAAATCACCCTTTGATTTTCTAATTATCATTTCTTCTACTTATATATAGATTTTTTGAACCATTCTCCAATTTTCTAATTATATATTAATTTCATATTTTTTTCTTTAATAGATTTAGTTATATTTTTTCACAAATTATACTCTCAAAATTCATTAATATATATATATACATTTTTGTACACACCAAAATATTTCTTAAAATCAAGAGACCGAAATTAATTCGAAAAACGAAATCACAATCATTGCTTCTAATACAACGATTCAAACTCGTGCCCTCATTGAATAACAACTCCAAAAAAAAAAAAAATTATCATCCAAATTGCGTTATACTGGGCTTTTATTAGAACTCAAGCCCATTCGTGTTGCTTATGGGCAGTCCATATCTATTCTAGGCTCATTTTAAAATGGAAAATCACAATTTAATCTTTTTAAGAATGTCATGTCTTGCCCAAATTATTAAGTCCTTTCAAAAAAGGGTTTTTTTTAATTTATTTATTTTATTAATGTGACACTCATTAGTTTATAGCTATTAGAGTTTGGTCACCATTTTAATAATTATTTGAGTCTAACATTCGTTTTCTGATGGAACCGTTAAGACCACATCATTAGCCAGTCAAAATTAATTTTCAAACCCTTTTACCCTTACATTAGGTTAAACCGATTTCATTTGACGTTAAGAATGTGCATTTCGGACCTACTGAGACTAAATAGATGTATGAATAGTTAAGTTATCTATATTCATTTATTATTCATTACTAGGCAAGGAGTTGATTACGCGTCATCTTAATTTGATTATAGTAAAAATAAAATACAAATTTGAGTATTCTTTGGCTATCGAATTATGTTAGATTAAGACCCACATCAAAATTTCATTAGTCCACCGAGTATTATCTATTAAGGATAAATTTTTAGATAAGGCTATCGAAATTTCAACAGACGCTGCAATATATAAGTATCCTTATCAAAGTATATTGCCAATGTTATCATATTGAGACATTTCTTACTTTTACTATGCATGCGACAACATTCAACAAGCACACATGTTCTAATTAGGACTAAATTCTTGGTTATATCCTTGCTTCCGAACTTTCCACGAATTTATAAAAATTAAGGTGTGTATGCAGTGGGTGATTTATGTATCTAGAGGTATGGCACATGTCTTCATTTTATATATTAAAGAAACATTTTAATTGAGTAAAAAAAACAACGTTATGAATTTGCGGAAAAATATAACTACCTGTTAATTTAAATTATGGTCAAATAGCAGCAATCAACCTGTTAAAAAAACATGTCTTATATGATAAATAGATAGAAGACATATACATAAATTTCCCTTGGCCTCGACCTCATTGAACATGCAAACCTAAAGAATTTAGAATGAGTCACTTGCACATCCAAAGTGGGAAAGTAACTTATCACAAGACATCATTTCTTAGAAATATAAAAATTACTAGCTATTACCTTAACTCAAATTAATTATTATTTGACCCCTACAATTTTTGAAATAATTAGTGTCGTACTCATCTTCCCCAACAATTCTTTTGGCTTAACTATGGTTTAACCTAAGATAGGGGTAAAGGGTCCAAAAATTAATCTTGACCGATCAATAAAACTTTAAACTAATAATTATGTTGCCAGTTCGATTCAAACTCACAACCTAAGGTTTTCTAAGCAATGCCTTTACCAGCCCTGCTGGTGCTCTTTTGATAGAAAATTTAGTTCCGCATCACTATATCCATATGTACTTGGATTGCCTGTCTAACTCACATAACACAATTTTAGTCATTTTAACCAAAATAGAATATTGAGTTTTTTGTTACCATTGATATTGGAAACGACTATGGATGATCGTAACTTAATAAAAACCACTTTGGGTTGACTAGTACGTCAAACCAACGAAGTGAAAGTTGAACGAACGAGTCAATTTATTTCAAAAGCTTCGGGCCGACTAGAATGTCGAACCACGTAGTAGAAAGTTGGACAAACGAGTCAACTTAATAAAAACCATTTCGGGTTGAATAGTACGTCAAACCAACAAAGTGAAAGTTGGACGAACGAGTCAACTTAATAAAAACCACTTCGAGTTTACTAGTACGTCAAACTAATGAAGTAAAAGTTGGACGAACAAGTCAATTTAATTCAAAAGCTTCGGGCCAACTAGAACGTCGAACCACGAAGTAGAAAGTTGGACAAACTAGCCAACTTAAAAAACCACTTCGGGTTGACTATTTCGTCAAACCAACGAAGTGAAAGTTGGACGAACGAGTCAATTCAAAAACTTTGGGTCAACTAGAATGTCGAACCAACAGAGTAAAAGTTGGATGAACGAGTCAACTTAATTAAAACAATTTCGGGTTTACTGGTACGTTAAACCAACAAAGTAAAAGTTGAACGAACGAGTCAATTAATTCAAAAGCAACTTTGGGTCGACTGGAATGTCAAACCAATGAAGTAAATGTTGGACGAACAAGTCAACTAAATGAAAACAACTTCGGGTTGACTAGTACGTCTAACCAACGAAGTGAATGTTGACTAACAAGTTAACTTAATAAAAGCAACTTCAGTTTGATTACAACGTCAAACCAACGAACAGAAAGTTGAATGAACGAGTCAACTTAATTCAAAGAGCCTTGGGTCAACTAGTACACTAAACTGGCGAGGTAAAAGATGAATGAACAAACCAACTTTCTCATAAAAGCTTCGAGACAACCAACACAAGGTCGAGACAAAAAACAACTTGTTCAAATAAACTCCGACACATCGGGAAGATATGATAAAGTCAACCCACTTCGAGGCGACCAACGCGTCAGAGTATAAAAGAATTCAGATCAAGAAATTTAGACATGACCAAGAATGTAGCTGTAAGGGCTTCTTAACCAGTCAAAAAAATCAAACTGGAGATACACAGTGCAACTCATTTCGACAACTAGGAAGACCTAAAAAAGGTATAAGCAACATGAACTAGTCAACAAAACAAATTATCATTACGAAGATAAATAAAAACACCAAGGAAAAAATTTATGTTCCTTAATAAAACTATTTTATTACATTCAAAGAAGAAGGTAAAGAAGTAGGAGATAAAGTGGAGGCGTCCACAACATCATCAGCGGTGTCATCTGACAGACGAGAGACAACCATATCACTGGCGAAAACTCTCTCTTCAATAGGAGATGGAAATAATGACTCTTCAACTGTTGGAGCATCCGAAAAACCTGGAATGTTTTTGTCACCATCTTTATCTTCAAAGGTTTGATCGACCAAGGGACCGTACTGAGACAAATCAACATCAAGCCCCTCGATATAGTCAAGAAGCTCAGCCGTCTATCAACGATTTGCTGCCAATTTGCCACCTCCATAATGTGAAGCCTGTCTTTGATAGAAGCAAGTTTATTCCTAGCCGCAGAAATCGTCCTTCAGCGGTGGTAAGCATCACGGAGGTATCTGCCTTGACTTCGTCATGCGCAGCCATTAATTGTTCCACCTTTTTCAACAACGTCGCGATTGATAGATTGCTCTACCACAGCGCGTGCAACCTCATCATGAATCGCCTTCTCGACAGATAGTTCCTTCTCCACATCGTGTAAGCATGCACAAACACCATCGAAATCGGCTCTTGAAGATTCGAGCTCAGCTACAGACCGATCCCGTGTACCATCTGCCTCAATCAACGAGGCTTGAGCAACCCCGAGCACTTTTTCTTGTTTCTTACATTGTGCTCTTAGCACGTCAGATTGGCAAAGGACATAGAAAAACACCAACAACAACACTGTGAATTTCCTCTCCATTGAAGCCACCTGATTACGACTAGCTTGGTAATCTGAGCCCATCACCACCGCATAGGTGAGATGATTCATCCCATCCATTATCTGTCTAAGGCCATCGTTAAGATGAAGTCCCGGATCCGACACGGTTATGAAAGGCCTCTCCATCGACCACCTGTGCCATTCGTTGATCAACCTATGTGCGCCATCCTGCACATCGAGCTAGGAAAACTAGCAAAACGTCCCGTCCGACTTAACACAAATCTCTTCAGGGATAGATTCCTTCCAACTAATCTGTGAATGAAGAATGCAAGGATCCGAAAAGCACAAGGGAGCCACCACCAACGGTAGGGAAAGATGATAGAATGACAGAAAAAACATTTTGATCCTTTCACCGCGTAGTAATCACAGCAAAAGCAGAATGAGTGGTAGTACCAATAGGGACAAAAGAACCCAAGCAAGCAGAAGAAGGTAGAACCTCTGTCGCATTATCAACATGAGCAGAAAGAGAATGAAGAGATCGCACCTTGAGAACTCGACTACGACCACCAACCTCCTTAGACTGAACAACCGCCAGTTGGAACATCTTATCGTCGATGGCTCTAGGATCATCATTAGAACATTCGGTAGCATTTGGACTACCATATGCAGAAATGAGCCATTTTTCATTATCATCCAACGGGTGAATGGTATCATTTTCACTCCCCTTCTCTCCAACGCCAGTTCATCTCTTGAGTGGAGTCCATAAATAAGAGATCATTTCTTGCCGACTCCCTATCAATAGAACTCGAATAAGGAAAAATACGACAAGTAGAGTCGAGGAGCCGCTTTCTCTTCAGAACACGGTCAGAACTTATAAACAACCACTTCAACGGACTAACAAACCTCAAAACCTTTCTCTTCTTAGAAGTTGGACCAACCACGCCAATGCTAATAGGAGCATCGAGATCCGTAACACCCAAGCTCACTTTCCCATCAACGCAAGCATTACCAACGCCAATTGAAGTAGTGCGGGCAGAAATCTCCTCAACCTGCTTCTCGATCAGCAGAGCCCGCTCAACCTCATTCATGCTATACAGGCCACAACGCTTTACCATGACATCAGAAAAAAAAAGGTGTTCAAAGGAAAATCGCGAAGCTGAAAAAACGCTCGTTGATCATCTGTTATTCCGTTGTCAATTGCAGATCCCTCCACTTGTTGGGAACCCGGAAGGACCTTACTATTTGTTGACCTCGCAAGTCGAAGTAGCTAGAATGGACATAAGCATAGAACCGGTGTCATGACCAACCTTTGATATCATCGTTTAAATTACCAAAACACGCAGGAGAACGTAGAAAACAAACACTCTTGGTCAACAACAGACTAACCACCAAATGCAAAATTCTAACAATCAAAGGAATACCAAAAATGATGGTTCTTGCATATGTGGAAACCATAACCCTCCAACCGTTAGGACCCATCTGAGCAGGATGAATGCCCAGGAAATCTAAATACGCCCAGAATAACTCTGGAACTGAAAATCGAAGGCCGGATTGAAACATGCGTGAGTAGAGTGCAATATACCCCTTCCTTGGACGACAAGGACTATCACTCTGCCAGTGGCAAAACGATCTAAAAGTCAGAAGGTAAAAGGCAGTCACAACGAATGTTATTCGACGTCGCCGAAGAAACCTTATTGGGAGAGAAATGAGCTTCACAGATAGCAAGCTGCTCACCATCTAGTAAATCACTGGCATGCATTGCGAACGAACAAAGAAAATAAGAAAAATGTCGAAAGCAAGAAGAAACAACCCTAATTCCAAAGATGGCATAAAGATGGAAACAAACCTGTCACGTCTTCTTTTTATAGAACCGAACACCAAATAGATTGCTCATGGGACGACGTGTGGGATATGATGGCATGCGAAACTAAAAAAATGTGCACGAAAACGAACAGATAAACAAGAGATCGAGACACCAACCCACCAAAAGTTGCTAACAACATTAAATACAAGGCAATAACATAATTGAAAAACCAACCGTCACGAAGTTAGTGGCCACGTCAGCGTACCCACTAACTAAGGGAGAATAGCTGATGATACATCAAAATAGACCATAATCACAACCTTACACGTGGCAGAAAACATTCATCATGAGGATCTGGCGTCCCATCTACAGGGCTAGTTTGCAAAATTCAAGAAGGCAAAATCAATCATAAAGGCCCAAGCGGAGCCCATTAAAGGAAGACGTAATAGAAGCTCAAATCCAGGCCCGCACGAGTTCTCTCACAAAATAAGAGGAATGTTGGATAAAAAAAGAGTCATGGAGGGGGTTACGCCTCCACAAACACATCTCCATAAAGGAGGAGACTATTACAAGAAACGTCTCATTCTGTTGTGCTTCACAAGCTTAGGTCATGCAGAGAATTATACTGTGACTATTATAAAAGGTAAATGGAGCATTTTACAAATCTATGCAAATTTAACTGAGTTTTGTCCATATTTACTTCCTTATTCAAACAAAGTTGTTGACTTAAGCATCCGAGTGCCTTCGGTCATCAAAAAAGTGTCTTTGACAGTCTAACATCTATTTTTGCAGGTTAAACTCGCTGGAGGACGAGATTTGGATGCATTAGATTTGAGCTCGAATAGAAGCTAGCCCGTGGAGGCGAGCTCAAATGAAAAAAAACGAGTTCGGAGGACGGGCCCGAATAGAAGCTAGTCCTTGGAGGACTGAACCCGAATGAAAAATGAGCCTGGAGGATGGGTCTAAGTAGAATCTAGCATGTAAAGGATGAGCTCGAATGATAAACGAATTCGGAGGACGAGTTTGAACAAAGAACGAATTCGAATGGAAAACAAATCCGAAGGACGACCTCGAATGGAGACATATCTGACAAGCCTGAGTAGAAATGGATCAGACTTGAGACATCTCCGACATGGATAGGAAACATATCCGACAAGCCCGAGTAGATCAGACTGGTCCGACATGATACAAATCCGACAATAATCAGGTTCGCATGACTAACTTAAGACTATTCAAACTGACTTCATCTTGCTTGGACTCGTGCAGTTTGACCACTTTGACTTCATTTGGCCTGGACTCATGAAGCTGACTACTAAGATTACATCATCTAGTAAACGCAACTGACTATGATGAATCGTCTCGAACGACATCTGGTCCGAACTCACAGAGTTCACTTAGTAACAGACTCACAAAGGTTTGAACTCATGAAGTCCGAATACAATAACTTGTCACAAAAATCTTAGCCTAGTCCAAACTCATGCAGTCTAAATCCGATGATTTCATCCGGCCTGAACTCACACATTCCGACCCAAATGACTTGTCACACTAACTTCACATAACAAAAGCAAGTCCCCATTAACAAGTTAGTGGCCACACAAGTGAGCCCAATAACTAAGGGGGAGTAGCTGATGATACATAAACTCGTCACACGATCATGGTCCAACACGTGGCTGAAATCATCATAAATATTGGAGGGTCGTTACGAAGGCTCAAGTCATCATAAATATTGATGGACTGTTACAAAGGAGATGAAGGGAATCACTCGACCTCAATGAAAGAGGAGACCGTTATAATAAATGTCTCCCTTCATTGCGTCAACCGAGCTTAAGTCATGCACACAACTGAATGCAGTCATCAATTCACTCATTATATAAGGTAAAGGAAAATGTATGAGAAAGGGAAGACGATTTGACTATCCTATCTACACGATGTAACTTTAATTGAGTTTTGTCTAGATTTACTTCGTTTTTCAAACAGTGTTGTTGACTTAAGCATCGGAGTGTCTTCGGCTACCAAAAATATGGTATTTGGCAGTCTAACATCTGATTTGCATATCAAACTCACAGGAAGTCTAGGGAGCCAAGTTTGGTAGCCACTTTTTGGCCAAGTTTAGGTGTTTTTTATTAACACTTTTTATCCCTCTTTAGAACACAACTACATCACCATTTATAGATGAGGTAGAAGTATAAAAAAACCAAAACTCAACCTAAAAATTGCTCCCAAAGGCTCCCTAGAATTGTTGATTCGTGAGACAACTTGAAAAAAAATTGATGATTACCTTTTGAAATGGTGTTGGTTAATGTGTCTAAGCTATATATGAATGACTCTTGCTATCTACTAGGGTTGGGCAAGTCCGGGTAACCGGCCCCAAAACCTAAAACCGAAGCCCAGACCAAATTTTTTAAAACTGAAATTTGAAAATCAAGACCAGACTGAATAAGGCCGGTTAACCGGATCTCAGTTAACCGAATTCTCGGGTCGGGCCGGTCTCGGTCCAATCAACCATATATTTTTTCTCTCCCCTCTCCCTTCTCCTCCTTCTCCATCAGACAAGAAAAAATTGTTTTCCCCCCTCTCGCCCTGATCTCGCCAACACCTTCTTGCCCTGCTCTTGCCATCAGTATCGAACATCATCATCGCATCGAACACCATCAACATCGTCTGCTCTCTCCCTTTTGTCACGCCCCGATTTTTGAGAAAAACGAAATCCTAAAATCGACGTAGGATTATCCGTTTCCCCAAAACTCGGGACGTGAAATTCAATAACAACAGAAACATTTAGCAGCAATGACAAAAATATAGTTTAGATAATAGGAACAAACTAAAATTTATAACAAAACTCTAACTAGGAAAAACTGGCGTCGCTAGCCCCACTAGCGGAACTCCCGTATCGTTGTTCAAAAGTCTCTAAACCTGAAAGGCTAATTGGCTACATTCCCAAAGGAATGTACCCAAGAAACAAAAACTCACTTGGGTCAGCAATAAAGCCTGTGTGAGTAATCTTCACTCCAAAATCAATAAACTCGCACGTGATAAACATCAAGCTAAACACAAACAATACACAAACACACCAACAGGTAGTTCCTCAACGAGGCCAAAAGTGTGATGCAAGAAAACACAGTTCCAAGAATTTAGTTCATCAACAAGGCAATCATATCATTATCCTAATAAGTAAATATGCATGTACTTGTTCTTACGCTGTAAAAGTTGACTATGACAAGTCTGACCTGCAAAAATATTAGTGGACTTGTCATCCTGCATGAAAAGGGGTTCGAAACAATATAAACGTAATCTATTCATTTTTATTTGAATTTGTTTCATCTTTTAACGGATTGATCACTTAGATGATACCACATTCGTACCACCTCCGTGCGAGCATACATGCACGTATGTCTCTCTCATATAAAGGAGGACTTCTCCGTCATCCATGCCCAAGTGGGGGCATCACATACAGGCATGCATCGCGGATACTCCTAACTATATGAGTACCAAAAGCCACTCTTGGGCTATCAATGCGCATAAAGTCACGTCACATTTTTTACGGATAAATATCAAGCCTATTTTAGGCATACAAATTCACCTCATTTTCGCAAGACTAACCCGAGGGTTATTTTGGTTTCTCTAGTAGGAAATAAGGGCCCCACCTCCGCAAGACGACCCACTGGTCATTTAGTTTCTCTACTAAGAAAGGGAAAATAATAAACAAAAGATGTGTGGTAGTTCTAAGTGATACAATTCTAGGTGATTAAATTTTCAGGAATCAAAGTTTATCAATATTTTTTATTTTTGATATTTCAGAATTCCTCTACAACGACATTTTGTCATTCATCAATCGATTTACAATCGTACCCACCCACCTTTTTTTTTGGGAAGTATAACATTTGACACATTGCCAAATCATAAAAAATCTCATTAGGATATCCCCCTATTTGATTTGTTTGAGATCAGCGAGATAGTTTAATGCAAAGTCTACTATATATCCAAAATAATCAAGTATTTTGCAACTACTCTTCCCGCTCCCACTTCACCAACCACCCCTCCTCTATCAATCCAGAATACGTACATAGGTGGGAACTTTATCCATCTTCCTTATGGAAACATGCAATCAAACACTATGCTTGGCCACATCAAAGAAACTCAAATGAAACAACGACCATAACCAAAAATATTCCTGAGGCTGACAGAAGAATTCACCTAATAGTTGGTGTACCACTTACCTTTGCCATTCAACAAACACACAAGTTACAAAAGTTGGACAACTATTCTTTCTTAGCCAAAAGCTTGTAAAGCAATCTCTCCTCTGTCCTTTTGCCATAAATTTCGAAAAAAAAAGGAAGAACAAACCAAGAACAATAGAAAATAACATCCAAAACCCAGAAATGGGTTCGCAATGATTGGTGTGTTTGGTACCTAACAATGCCTATGGCTAAAGATAAACATGTCATAAGGAAAAACACACCCCACCAAACTCTTAACCATAAAGGAAAATTCCTTTCACTTGAATTAGAGAAATGGGTATACAAATAAACAAAAATTGCAGCCCAAGCTAGTGTTCCAATTCCTAAATCCAACTGGGTAACTAGTTTCTCATCAGCTCAACCATTTTTATACCAAAAGAAATAGTTCAAAACACAAATCACTATATCAAACAATGACAAGGTCATACAAGCCAAAAAAAAAGTGTTGGTTTATAAAGCAAAAAAAAAAAAACTAATCTTTGGATTACTTTGATAACTGACACTAGCTCTCCTCACCCTGTTGCACCCCTAACAAATAGATAGCACGATTAACACAATAAGGTTGGATCAAGCAAAGAACCCATGAATGTAAATAGAATTAAGGACTAAATCATACCAACTTGATCATTCAAGCAAATAATTTGGAAGTCAAGAATAAATCAAAACAACCAAACTCCATTTTGAGTTCCAAAATCAAATCTATACATCCGAAGTCAGGAGATGGATATCTCATAAAATTTTCGATAAGGCCATTTGAGATGAACCTAAAGTCACCTAACAACAAGCAAAACTCACTCAAAACCCAATATGTAATCCTAAAAAAAAATTGAATTAAAACCAAAACTAAGCAAAATCAAGGTAAGGGTATCTGAAGGAAAACTCATAGTAAAAGTGAAAGAAATGAAGAAACTCACCAGTTAGTAGCACACAACCCTCGACACACCAGACCTCTATCTCATCGCAGCAATCATCTCGCCAGACCACTACCACATCGTTAGCACATCACCACCTTCGTGCACAGTTTCCATCGCCATCATCCCGCCTACGAGGATAAGAGGAAGGCGAAAAGAAGAGAAAGGAAGGCTTTTGGGGCGGTGGGATCGGCTGCGACGTGCGGTCACAGACCGTGCTCGCCGCCAATGAAGAGAATAAATCGTGAAGGGGGAGAAAAATGAAGGAAGAAGGAGAAAAGAAGAAGGAAGAAGGGTTTTCTCTTTATAAAGTGGTTGGCTATTCGCCCTCACTGAACTTCTAAAAGCACCCACCTTCTAAACTCACCAAATAAAACTCTAAAATTTTGAAATTTAAATTAAATTAAATGTAACCCTATTTTATTTAATTAAAAAATAAAATAAATTATCTTTATGAAATTTAGGGGTGTTACACCTCTCGTCTCCCTGTTCTCTCCATTGTTAGGCACTAAAGTCTGCGGTTACACATAAGAAGAAAAGGTAAAAGAAAGGCATGTGTTGCACAGGGAGTCGAGGAGTCGGGCCGGGCCGGTTACCCGACGGGCTCCAGAAATGGAAACCTAGGCCGGACCAAAAACTTCGGGCCGGGTCGGGCTTTTACAACCGAAACATTTATAATTAATAAAAACCAATCCGAACTGACCCGATCGGTCCGGTTGTCGGTTCGGTCCGGTTGTCGGTTCGGTCCGGGCTTTCGGTCCTAAATGCCCACCCCTACTATCTACATAGGGAAATCTTTACATGTATGACCATGGGAAGACGTGGAAGCTTCCATGTTAGCAAGATAGTTTTACACCATTTCACGTGGAAAACACGTGAAAAGATCAATGGAGAATAATTTTGGCAGAGACTTCTGATGAGATATCAAACAGTCACTTGATCACAGCCGTATATATGGCGTGGGCTAACCTTAGCACATGAAAGGTTTTAGCATAATCCAAAGCAGATCCATACACAGGTTGTTGTTTAGCCCGTAAGTCAAGTGCTCAAGCCCAAGTCACGCTAGCCTGAGATCGATGCACAAGATTTAGGGCTTGGCCTGGACAATAAGGCCCGAACAGAGATCTCAGAACTGTCACAAGCCCGAGATCTGCTCACGCGAAATCAACTCTTAGCCTAATCAAACATTGGGTCCTGAACAAAGCCAAATACCGAAGAGACTTGATCATGCACAAGGAAGATCTTATGCGAGATCTCCTCCCTCCATCACACCCTGGATCACATAGACAGTTGGTGAGGGAACACTCGTTATAAGTAATATATGAAAGGAAGAAGAAAGGTACGAGTATGCATACACATTGTAATTTACATATAGTTTTCACTCTTCCTTACACCGAGATCTAACTTAAGCATCGGAGTGTCTTTGGCCATTACAACGATAGTCATGACTTAACTGCTGATCATTTTTTCAGGTTCAAGATCATCACGATGAGCGATGACAGAACTCACGCATCAACTTCCATATTTCCAAGTGTTCAAAACTAGGGGTGGGCACGGTTCGGTTCGGTTCCAAATTTTGAGGAACCTAACTCGAACCGTTTAAAATTTTAACGGTTCCGATTCGGTTCGGTTCCTCTATTTTGAATGTTGGAACCGAACCTAACTCGAACCGTTTACAACGGTTCGGTTCCTACGGTTCCAAACGGTTCCTTGAAACAAAAAATCCAATTTCATTAAGAAAAGAAAGATCCCATGAGAAATTACCATCGTTTATCTCAATCCCACTCCTTCCCTTTCCCAAAAAACTAAACTTCCAACAACCCAGAAAAAACAGAAACAATATGTTTAGCCAATTTGAAGGTAAGTATATAAAAGAAAATTTCCTTATATGCAAAGCCAAAAGGTAGTATCTTTGTATTCTAGTTGTTCATATGCAAAGCTAAATAGCAATGAATCTGAATGAATATGAGCTTAATTACCTGACTACAGAGCTGATCAGCCATGAAGAAATCAAGCATCATGACAACCTTGTAGAGGGGCGCCAATACAATAGCATGCCCCTTAGTGGACAACCTGATCAGCCATGAAGAAATCAAGCATGACAACCTTGCAGAGCTTAAGAAGGCTTAAACTGAAGCTCAACTACACTTGATTTGCTCAAAAGGGTATTACTTAAATCTCTTAAAAAGTTCACAACTCATTAAGTTCTTTCACTTTTCAATTTCCAAGAATAGGAAACAGAGGAGGAACCTCAAACAAGTAGAAGCATCTCCAATTGTTTGAGATTGAAATAGAGAACTAAAAGAAAGAAATGTACCAGTAAACTCACCTCTTTGAATCTAACAATATGGGGATGCTTCAATGACCGGTGGTTCCTAATATCTCTTTGCACATTTTCATTAATCTACAAAACACCAACACAAACTCAATCAACACACAACCACCACTCAACAAAATCGAAAAACAAAACACAAAAACAAACCTTTTGGCCTCTTTCAATAAACTTGACACAATTCTGCTGCTACTGCTTCTTCTCGAGACAAAGACAGAGAGAGGAGAGGGAGCTGCTGCTTCTCGACACAGAGACGGAGAGAGGAGAGGGAGCTGCTGCTTCTCGACACAGAGACGGAGAGAGGAGAGGGAGCTGCTTCTGCTTCTTCTCTTCGACAGAGACTGAGAGACTGAGGGGGCTGCTACTGCTTCTTCTCTTCGACAGAGACAGCGAAAGGAGAGGAGAGGAGAGGGAGATCTCGCTGCTTCTTCTCTTCGGATCTCGCAGCTTCTTCGACAGAGAGAGGAGAGGAGAGGGAGATCTAGCACAGAGTGAGAGAGCTTCTCAAGACGAGAGAGAGTGACAGATACTTAGGTTTTTAATGGGTATGGCGTATGGTATGGCCGTATGGGTATATATAAATTTGTAATCGGTTCTAAACGGTTCGGTTCCGAACCGTTTGAAAAATAAATTTGGAACCGGAACCGAACCGTTTCATATTTTTATAAATTCAAACCGAACCGTTTGGAGTAAAACGGTTCGGTTCGGTTTGGATCCGCGGTTCCTCGACTCGTTTGCCCACCCCTATTCAAAACCAATGAACAAGATTAGAAGCCCTGAACATCAACCCCCATTTCAAAAATTAAACTAAACGGATCACAAGGTAGTGATTTATACAACTAATATAGAAAACAAATATCGAGCACCTTAAAATTCAGATTGTAATTAATTTCACCCTTGTAGTAGTTTAAAGATCACAACAAATGCAACAATAGCTGCATATTTTTTTTTAATATATAACGAAAATTATTATTTTTCTTATACATTTTATCGTAGAAATAAATAGAATATTTCCGCGTAATTTTGTATGCATTAGCATGTCAAATCTTATGTTTAAAGATGATATAAAAATACATCTGAAAGGTTGTATAGTCATCTTCATCTTCATGGGCGGAAATTTCAAAGTATATGATTCAAGAGTTGGTATATATAGGTTTGCATTTAGTGCATAGGAGAAAATATTTTAGGGTCCAGGCCAATTTATACACCTACTTTTAAGCTTTAATTTTGCGCACCCAATCTAGGACTCGTAATAAACCAATTTAGTGATTGTTGAGAACTCATAGCAGTTCCTACATTAGATCGTTTTTCAAAAAGGTTTTGGGATTATGTACCAAGGGATTAGCTAGGAAATAAAACCAGGTAGGGGAAGGAACACATTTAAATTCGATATTTTTTTTCATTCAAGGAAATAAATTGCATGCATACTCTTTTACGAAGGGGAGGCGCCTATGGCCACTGAAGCTAACTTAATGAAAAAACAACTAGCCAGTCAAGTTGGTAGTTATTTTTGGGTCAAGTTTTGACTGAATTTTTTTTACAATTCTATCATTTTTATAGATGATGTTTATGATTGTAATTTAAAAAATATAAAAAAATTAAAACTTAACTTAAAAGTAACCCACAAACCTGGCCACGATAAAAAAAAAATTCTGCAACTACAAATGAAGTCAGAACCGACACCGCAGTGCCTGCATGTAACATGTGTCCCACTGGGAAAAATTAAATAAATATACTGATGTTTGATTGCAAGTATTTTTGCAGAAACATCTCATGAGAGCAAGTCTAGGATAATTGTTGTGTTTCAATCCCTTCTTGTCAATAGTATTTCTTTCTTAACATGGAACCTTAATTAGGTTGGGCTGGTTATCAAAGAAATAATGATGTTTTACAAAGTTTATCAAGGAAATGAGTTTATTCTTGAGCAACAATTCTAGAGAGTCTTGTTTGGGAGTCACTTTTGTGTTTATTTGAATGTTTTTTTTTATATTTCTACCTCTTTTATGAATGATGTTTATGATTGTGTTATAAAGATAATGAGTAAAAAAATGTAAAAAAAAAAAAAAGACCCCCAAATAATGCTCCCTAGACTTACTCATTCATAAGATATTTCTGTAAAAATACATACAATCAAACTACCGAGTGCTAGAAACCTAGAAGTCAGTGAGTTTCAATGGAAGCCAAGTTCATTTCATAGAATTTTTGTGAATTTAATAGACCCTTAGAATGGAATTGCAAGTGGTAAATTTCATATACCAATCTATTTAATTATTTCGATATAAGCCAAATCTAGTTAGTGTTTGGCTCATTGAACCAAATATGGTTAGTGTTTAGTGAATTTTTTTTTTTAAATATCTCCGAAAGAAATGGTTGAGTTCATTGTGAAGTAATTTCTTTGTCGAGGAGGGAGCTTAAATGCATCCTACACCCATGGTGAAAACGATCTCAACTCATAATCTAAATTCATATATCCAAATTGCGAAATTCTAAATGTCGAGGGAATGGGCGAGGAAAACAGCGAGGGGAGGGCGGTGGAGGGGAGGGGACTGTCCATCCCCCTCGGGATGCAATCCCTCATTTTTCAAACGCGCATTTCAAGGGGGATGGACGGTCCCCTCCTCTCCACCGCCCTCCCCTAGCTGTTTTCCTTGCCCGTTCCCTCGACAACTAGCATTGCTCATCCAAATTACCCGACTTGGTTGTTGGATTTGAATTGCTCTTCATTATAACTCCACCCTATCACCATGACCATTAATATCATTATGAAAAACAAACCGCGTTCCATTCATTCAATATTTCATTACGCACGTCTTAGACCTCCTCACTACCATATCTTTGATTTCTTGGCGATAAAATTGGTGAGATAGAGTCATCTTTCTCGTCTCCATGCACTTAAATATATATGAACATCAGAGCTATAATTATGAGGTGGTTTTGGATTGAAAGAGAGAGGAGGAAAAAAATGGAGGGTTGGAGAAATGGAGAGGAGAAGTTGCAGGTTGGCCAAATAGAGTATGGGGAAAGCCAGAGAAAGCAAAAGATGGCATTTAGTGAGTGAATGGATCGACGAAGAAGATCATGGATGAATTGATGAAGAAGAAAATTAGATAGAGAAGGTGGTGGAAATTAAATTTGAATTTATCAATCTGACGTAATAGGCTTCATTATTCTCAACTGTCTCAATTACTCTTTGCATTAAATTGTTTTTATGGAATTAAAGGAAATTCAATCTAAAATTGGCTCCTTCTTTTCAATGCTCTCTAACTACTCCTCCAAACTCGCGTATCTCTCCAGAGTAAGACTACGTTATCTGATCTGGCATGCCTGGTGTGTGCTTTGATGGTACTAGGCACGTGCACTGCATGGTACCAGTCACGTGAATGACTTGGGAAAAAAAAAGGGATTTGATTTGAACCTGAAAAAGGGGAAAAGGCACGTGCCTGGTACCATCCAGACACGCACCAGGCATCGTAGAATTTTTGCTCTCCACAACCACATCACATCTCTCTCTCCATTTCTCTTCATTCTCCCCTCTCAACTTAACCCAACTAATATTTATATGCGAATGGAGGTACCAGCTCAACAATAAATATTTGACGGGTGAAATCACAAGTTCAGAGTTTGATCATCAATGTCAAAACCCAGTAAACATTGAAATCTTAGAGTTAGGTACAAAGGAAAATTTTACATAATCAAATATTTTTAAAAACAAACCAAATTTGTGGGGTCGAGATGTTGGCATATGGTGCCTCAGGTTGTTTTTATATTTGTTTTGAAAATTTAAAAAAATCTATAATTATGCACATTTCTTTCAACCATAAGCCATAGTTAAAACTGGAAAAAATGACTAGAAAAGGATTTTTAAGCTAACATCTACCAACTCTTAATGACAAAATAAAATGACCAAAAAATGCCCTTAGACCATGCAATTTTGCAAAAGCCATGTACTTGAAACAATAACCTTCACATGGTCTATCATGAAGGGTGTTTAATTTTGTTTTGAATATCTAAAATAGTTATAAATTGGATGACCTAAAAATTTTGGTTTCTTTAATCACCTAGAGATAACTTTAGGCACATGAATGCAACATGAATGCAAACTGATGGGATACGTAAGTCCCTCATTATGGCAACTCATTAAAATATTTAATTTGCTTAATTGAAAGTAGGTAAACTATGACCTTTCCATCTCTCTCTCCCCATGATTCTTAACCAATAAATTTAATGTTTTATAGGTTAATATTGAGTTATCACACATTAAAATTTCACATGTTCGAGCTACTTTTCATCAACCCATACACCTATGAAAAGTAATTTTTCTGAGTGTTTCTAAAGCTTTCTCCATTTGTATCCACGGTTGCCCTTCAACTTGTCATTTAACCTTAAATATGTCACTCGAAATTTATAATTAGATTTCATGATTTTAGGACAAGCGAAACTATTAGGAAATTTAGATTTTTGCAATAAATTTTGCAATTAAGATGATGTGGCATGATTTTAAAAGAATGATAAAATCTCAAAGTGTTTGTGTATTTCAAGATTGTAAAAAAAATTCCTCTAATAATACCGCATCATCGTGATTGCAAAACCTAATTCCCTAACTAACAAACACGTGTAATGCACATGCACTTTATATGTGCCACACAAGCTAATTTTGGTTAGATAATTTAGGCTGGTAAAGAATCAGCCTGTTTACATTGTTTTTAACAGAGGAAGCAAATTAGATGATACACATACCAATTAATTATATTACTGATATTCTTTCATAGATGGAAATTCAGAGAAACCTTAAAAAACACCCAAACATAGCACCTATGAGAGAATGAGCCTACCAGAGCTAACAGCACCACCATAACCTCTTAAAACATCAACACATAATATCTAAAATCTAAAACAGAGCACCCCATGCACTCTAATTAGACTTCCTACTGGTCTTCTTGGTATGGTTTTCATTGAGGAAATCTAACAAGACAGAGCTCTTGCATTTGGGGCACTTTGGGTGTTCTTCAGATAGCATGACATACATTAGACACCTTGGACAGCCTACCAAGACCATCGAAGTCGCTTCGGGGCTGTTCGAGTAACGCAACACTTGATCATCATTGTTGTTGAGTTCAGAGGACACACATGAACTTGGTGGTGATGTTGGTGTTGAGGCAGAGGATCTGTTTGGTGAGTCCACCACATGTAGTTGGTTATTAGCCCTTGGTGGTGACAAGTTCAGCTTCAAGTCCAGTTTAGGACTCTTCCCATTGTTCCTACTCATCTCTTCTACTAGTTGCTTGTTTTGTGCGTAGTAGATCTCACCAGTCTGCAAAACAATAACACAAAACTTCAATTAATCATAATTAAATAAAATTAGTTATAGTATATAATATGTTACCTTGATGTTGAGGAATTTTTGCCAACCAAAGGGGAGTGGGGAAGGCTCGTCTAATTCGACGGTAGACGATGAAACTTCACAACGAAAGAGATCGAGAGTGATTGGAGAAGGTTGATGATGATGAGATAAGCTTAAATCAAATGAAAGAACACAAGTTGAAGTTATGGCAGGTGTATGATCATTCCTAGTACCACCACCACGACAACCAAGATCATCACCAATACTAGGATGGCTTTGTTGGTGTTCTTGACGTTTTTGAGGAACCTCTAAGGCCATATTATATAAGGAATTGAAAGGGAAGAGAGAGATGGGGCTTCTCTTTAAAGCTTAATTTATTTATGGGGAGGGGTGGAGAGCGTAAAGAAGAAAGAGAGAAATGAAGAGAGAAAAGAGGAGAGGAGTGAATGGAATTGAAGAATTGGTAGAAGAAGAATATAAATTGGAGGTCAGGAAATGTATTAATTGTAGGAAAGAGTTTGCAGAAGAAGAGAAAAATTGCAGTAAATATTTGCAATTACAAGTGCAGGGTGGTGGTGGTGGTGATGGTGTCTTCATTCATTGCTCTCATATCTCATCAGATAAAGAAGAGATGAATCCAATCCAAGAATTTATAAAATTTTTGTTGGACAATTAGATTTGAATACAACAAGCTCCCTCTCTAAGTACACAAAACCAAGAGAATTGAATTCAATATTTTC
Source organism: Berberis thunbergii (assembly GCA_003290165.1). NCBI lineage: Eukaryota > Viridiplantae > Streptophyta > Magnoliopsida > Ranunculales > Berberidaceae > Berberis > Berberis thunbergii. The sequence continues at coordinate 137,677 of QNQO01001560.1, forward strand.
TGTCAAATGTCTCTACTTCTTCTCTTCTTTTCTATTTGAACATATTTATAAGGTGGGATGTTTGGGTTTTTCAAATTTAGCTTTGCATGGGTGGGTGGGTGGGTGGGCTTGGAAATATTAGATGTTGGTTTCAATTGAATTTCTCATACAAGAGAAAATTGAATTTGTCTTGGTAATTATAAAACAGTGTTAATTATTACAGAGAGATATTTAAGTAGATTGTGTAGTTTTGAGTTGTCAAGGTGAATATAGATGGGTGATCATCTTACCCTCATTGACCAAAGAGAGATGGAGTGTTTCTTGTACTTCAAAGAATTGGGTATCTTTCTACATACCATATGACACATCTAATAAATGTTAGCCAACCCCTCCCCTTGCATGCAGGACATACATCAAATATCAAATTTATTGGTCAATTCATTTATTTAATAACTTGACTAGTTAATAATAAGAAGAGAGTAGTCACCATGATTCATGATGAACAACTAAGGCTGGCATATTTTATATGTTACACCATGTACAAGTGCTAAAATAAAAGTACAAGTACGCATAAGTGCTACACCATGATTCATGATGAACAACTAAGTACAAGTACGCATAAGTGCTAAAAAAAGTAATTTAGATTATTTCAGTTGAAAAAAAAAGACTAAGAAATATTCTACAGGGTTCAAATCCTGGAATTTAATACCATACTTGAGAAATACTCCTTTTTCCTATAGAATTTCCGACAGGGTCTTAAACCCTTATGCAGATGTTTGAACATAAGAACATTCTGAGTGAAATAAAACGGGAAAAGGAAAGAAAATCAAAAGCGCGATTATGCTTGAGAATTATGTTTTTTCCTATAGAATTTCCGATCAACATCTACATATACAAAACACAGTCTTAAACCGCTACATGTATGTTTGAACACGATCATTCCGCGTGAAATAAAATGAGAAATGAAAGAAATTCAAAAACAGGATTACGCGTAAACTACCTCTAAGATGTGTTGACTATTAGTATAATATGGTTCAAAATGTATATATCATAGAAATTAATGGAATTAAATATAGCGAGAAAGGCAGATGAGCTCTTTACAATCACATAGAGTAGTTATAATCTACATGTCAAAATACAGATGCATCTTTGAATGAGATACAACGACGTTTTTAAACTATCGTCATACCATAAAATAAGCCCACCGACATTTATCTCGATTTCGAGCTGTTCCGTTTTGACAACGCAACTTTCTGCTTATAGTACCTAAATCTGAATCTTTCTTTCCTTAATTCTTCCCAAGTGGTTGTGGGTTTTGGTTGGATAAAGGTTCTTTTTATTTTTGTCAAGATATCTAATCTCTGGCTTCTATGTCTCACGTACTAGGTCAGCTCATCATATATATATATATATATATATATATAATACGGACCATTTTAATTCAATGCTCCCAACCCCTTTTCAATGCCAAGTGGCAATCATATCTACACATTCATAGCCATCATCGACATAATCGATGGTTACGATTTAATGTGTTTTTCCTTTTTCGGAAGTTTGTTTCAAGTACATAGTTGAATGCACGACTGCAAGTAAAACTAGGGTTGACAATGGATCAGATGAATCTTAGTTTCACTTAGCTTTTATTAAGAATCAATCGATACTCTTCAAAAGTTAAAATTAGAAACAAAAAGCTGATTACTTGACTAGGATTATAACAGAATGGTTACTAACAACATGCAAGTAGTTTTGGCCAGTGTTAGTTTTCCTAATTTTTGAAAAAAATTTGTCAGTCAATACTTCTCAAAGAGAGCTTTTACAAAGTCTAATCCCAGAGCACTGATTTATGTTTGGAAGGGTGATCTATACGTGATCAAACCACTTAACCCTTGTCTCCATGAGTTTGGATCTGATCACGTGCGAACCACCCTTCCAAATACAAATCAATACTTTCGGACTAGACTCTATAGAAAAAGGTAGAAAACTATTTGCTTAACTAGAAACTTAAGAAATATGAACCGACTAAATCAACAACTGGATACATTGCTAACCCTACTAGAGTATGAGGGTTGCTTCTTGAATTTATGAGATAGGTATCCTTTATCTATTATACAAAGTGATGATGACTGTACAACAATCTTATTGATGATGAGTTAAAAATATCTAAAAATTAATAAATTGTTTTAAAAAAATTTAAAGTAAAATAATGATGATCTTAGTGTGTGGTTGGATGGCCATAAAGAGTGCCATGTGGAGTGAATTTAATTACCCCAAGTATCATAAATGGATTTTCTATTACAAAGAAATAAATATTTTACTATATTCTTAATGAGAATAGGAAGGCCTTAAATCTCATTAAGAAGGCCTTAAATGGGGTTTTTGACTTCTAGTCCCTATAGCTTTTGGTTCAACATCTCCAACTAAGAGTATTAAAAGACATTAAAATTGTGAAGTGAAGGAGACATATACAGTTGATTTATTAAATAGCTAGACTTAAATAATAAGCTATTTTTAGCAAAAGGAGTATTTATATAAGTTTTTATGAGAGGTACCATAAGAACAAGCACCCATCCAGCTTCTCTCATTTAATCATTTTTATTGTTACTTGTAATGTAAGCTCATTGATACATATGTCAGCCATTTACTACACAGAATTAAGATGGTAGTTCCCTAACAACTATATAGGTGATATTTAAATGTTGGATTTGATTAGTAAGTACATATTTTTTTAATGAGCTCAACAACCTAACCTAGAATTTTTAATGAAATAATCTTCATTTTTTTTTTCCACATGTCCCAAAATTTTCTTACATTTTTCATATTTCAAAATGTTATTGAAAAAGGGTGATTGAATTGCATGGATTGATTTTGGAAAATATTATTGCAATCGAGTAGCAATTTTCTTACACAAATATCAGGGTTGTAGAATGCTAAACTCATACCCGCGGTGGTAACATCCCTATACCTACTCAAAAGGCGCATCGAGAAGGTGTTCATTTTACTCCGGATGTAAAATTTTAAGCTGAAATTCAACTTTTTAACACTTCTTATAGCTCCCTTTAAGCGGGAGCTTGCCATAGGATTAATGGCGTTTGTATATGTACACACAAAACCTACACTTTCTACATTTGCATAATACAGGGGCACTACAACCATAGGAGTTGGGACGCTCTAAAACAATTATATCTTACGCACAACTATGTCACCAGAGAAATTTGGTTGCACAATTCAGAGTGTGCCCTACGACAATCATTTTGCTCCTGTTGCATTACTCATTGACATTGACATATCAATGCCAATAATCTTCGACGTCTCTTATGTTATTATCTCACAACCTAACAGAGATTACAACAAATCAGCTTTGAGTTTTTCATTTATACTAGATTTTGCCAAGTTTCAGATCACGCTATGTTGCCATCCATAGCATTTACATGCACAAAAGAGAAAAACTTGAATTTCTCTGATAAACTTTTAAGCATGCAAAACTACTACAACAGCATAGTTGGATGCTCTAAAACAATTATATCCTGTGACAATTGTTTCCCATAAGATACCTTATTACACCATTAAGACTTCAAAGTTTATGCTACGACAATCATTTGCTCCTTTTGCATTACTCTATGACATGGACGTATCAATGTCAATAATCTTTCGACACACCTATGGTGTTTAAAAGAAATTTCTTTTAGGTACACCGGTTCTCCTTTAAATATATAGTGTGTTGCTCCATTTCAAATCCTAAATGAGTATGATGAACACTTGTTTTATTTTATTAACTCCTCTTTGAATCACAAACATAGCCCAGCAATGACTTCATGTTAACGACTCTTAGTTGAATGCAAGATCATGTATGATCCTTGATGAACATATTAGGTGGAACTTATTTTTTGTCTTCACCTATCCGCTAATACCTAACTATATCACTCTTGAAAATGCTATAACTATTGGATCATCTCCTTGAATGTCGCGATTTTCAGCCTTGTGTCAACCTCATCAACCCTGTTCATAGTCTTAGCATAAACATAAATTTCCTACATGCACCAAACATGACCGGTATACAAAGGCATACTATTATTATAAAATGTCAACTTGTGCAATTTCAGTTTGTTATTGAAGTTGAAATTATGATATTCGTTTTCTTCATCAATATATACGTTTGACAAAATGTGTTTATACATTTATTTTTTGGAAAACTACAATATGCAAATATTGAAAAATCTGTTATACCTAACACGGGAGATCCAATTTGTCATCCTTGCTTTTGACGATTGCAATAATGTTGACCCCTAATTTCTGGTTCTCTTTGAAGGATCATTTAAAGGTTTGCTTACGCGTTATAGAACTTTTCCCATTTATCGATCAGTTCATCTGCTTAAGCCGAAAACTTTTTATGTATGATAGATGTTTCACAAAACGATTGTTATATAGCTAGTCAATGTTTTTCTATCATTAAGTTGAATATTCTTTGCAGAAAGATTTTAATGGTTATAAGAGAAAATGACATGCACATATATTAAATGGAGCAAACAAGAGCTTTCATAAACGTTAATATTAATGTTATGAATCTCAAGAGGGTTGCCAAGTTACAAAGGGGAGATCATAATCTCAAATCGTCTGGGTGAGAGAAAGTGATGTATTATATATGTATGAGTTTAGATGGAATCTACAAAATACTACACATTTTAAAGCCGTGCAGGCCTTGAGCCCAAAACGAACAATATTGTACTTTCTGGATCCAGTCGTTATAGAATGGTATCAGAGTCTGATCCCTCCGAAAGAGGGCGGATAATGCATCTTTCAACCCAATCTCCCCCTTCTCACGTGTTTTAATGGCTACAATTTGTATTGACTTATCTAATTATTATTATTATTTGTTGCCGTATTTTATTTTATTATTTTGAAGGGTTTTATTTATTTTTATTTTTATTTTTTTAACTTTGGTTTTCATGAACTTAGCATTGTTTGTTGTATATAGAGAGAAAAGTAAATAAATTATAAGAATAAAACAACATTGATATTAATGCTTATGAAAGCTATTGCTTGCTCCATTTAATATATGTGCATGTATGTGTCATTTTCTCTTATAACCATTAAAATCCGTCGCAAAGATTATTCAACTTAATGATAGAAAAACACTGGCTAGCTATATAAAAATAATTTTGTCAAACATCTATCATACATAGAAAATTTTCAAGAAGATGAACTGATCCATAAAGGGGAGAAACTCTATGTCACGTAAAATTTAATTTTGGAAGTCAACGTTCAAGGTGTGAAGATAATTAACCAATAAAAAAATGTCATCATCCCATCACGACATTGTAATTCAAGGTTTGCAGCCTGAGTGGGCAAAATTACCCTTTTGCCCTTTCTTCCTATAATGACAAGTAGAAAACAAATATGTTGAAGTGATCTTTGTTTGACTTTGGAGTTTGATGGTTTTTTTTAACTATGTTATTAATGTTGTTAGTTATTGATGTGGTCATCTCACATGTACACATGAGATGAGTTTGAAAATTGAAACTGCGCATTGAATCATTGATAGCCTATGATGATTTTTAAAAATAAAAAAAATTCTATTTTTTTTGGAAGGAACAAAAATATATTTTCTTTTATTAAAATGATGATCTCCTTGAGTCTCTAAGTCCACATAATTATTATAAAAAAAATAAGTCTACATAATGTATATTGCAAGTATTTCTTATTTATTTATTTAATTTTTTCTAAAATGAATTATGTGTTGAACTCGACGACACCCCTAAATGCTCATTATTGGTGACCTAACATTAACATAATTCATTTATGCATCACCGGGGTTTTGGATGACTATTGTAAATATATGACATCTCAACTATATAGGTTTTCCTAATGATGCCATGAGCGCTCTAGGATGCCTCAGATGTGTTTCAAATTCTGCTATACAACCAACCCTGTCGGCTCAATGGATCACATTATCCATAGGGAACTCTATACAGAAATACCGATATTCTATGTAAATGTGTAACTCTATATAATTTCCCAAAAAAACATAGAAAATATACAACAAAATCGGATATTGTAATATATATATTAAAAGCTTTTGCTACCAAGAGCTCAACTGTTTTTGCCTAACAGCCCTAAATGCATTTTATGATCAAAATCAGGAGGTTGAGAGGAATGTCTAGTTTTTCATTCTACTTGAACTTAGGAACCCCCAATGACAAATATTCAATGTTTCCTTGCCTAATATTTGGTGGATAAATTTCATCCTCTTAAAGGTCCCTTCCTCAGGTACCTAACTCATCCCTTAATGTCTACTTCACTTACTTTTTTTTGTTCGAACTTTCAAGAATCCCAACCAAACTCACCCTATCCATTTTTTTTTCAAGATTAAGCAAACATTGCACATGCAATGTAATTTATATGGGGAATTCTAATTGGCGAGGAAACGCGCGAGGGAGGGAGTGGAATCCTCATCCCCCTTGAAATGCGCAAGATGCACACATCTCAAAGGGGATGGAGGGTTCCACCCCCTCCCTCCTCTCCCTCGCCCGTTTCCTCGCCAATTAGACAAGCCCAATTTATATTCATGTTGTGTGTTAAAAAAATGATGATTTTGAGAACAGTAGCAAAAGAAAACACGTATCTCATCCATCGTTTTCCAAGTGATTCACATGTCATCTACCAAGCCGAGATTTCCTCACCCTTCGTCTATGGGCTTCCTAAACTAGACTACATTTATTGCAAAGCACGAGCACCTTCATACTTAATTTAGAACCCTAAAGTCTGGTTGAGATGCTCAATCACATAAATGTTCTACCTGTTTGCATTACACCCCTTGCTTCCTTCAACCAAAAAGATGAACCTGATCTCCTAATGTTATGTGGTTGCCCTGGTCAAGGTATAGGGACCTTGCATTTGTATCAAGTTTGAGGACCATACATGGCCAGTAACAGATAGGTCTTCTTGACCTACACAATCCATTTCATTCATGTGAGTGAAAATGCACATTTGGTTGATGAGACATCAAACAGTCATTTATCCCCGTCATTTATGGCACATGCTAATTCTAATATGAAAAGGCCTCAATGCGGTCTCAAGCAGGCCATAGCACAAATCGGCCCAGCCTAATCACTGTTCAGCCCATAAGTTGAACGCCCAAGCCCAAATTACACAAGCGTAGTATGGTGCGAAACTTGGAGCTTGGCTCAAGATAATAAGGCCCGAACACAGACCTTTGAGCTGTCACGAGGTTTGGATCCACTTGCACAACTCTCGACCCAATCATGTATTGGATCCCAAACAGATCCAAATGCCGAAGAAAACTCATTCATGGACGAGGAAAATTTTGTGCGAAATCTCCTTCCTCTATCACGCCTTGACATTAGAGTCAATGAATGAGTGAAATACTTCCTATATAAGATGAACAAAAGGTGTGAGAAATGTACGCAATTACAATTTATTTTACAATTTACATCCATCCTTAAACAATCACTTGACTTTAGTATCAGAGTGCCTTTGGCCACCACAATGATGATCCTGTTGTTCATCTTTGCAAGTCAGAAATCAATCATGCCGAATTTGAACACATTGGGTTGAAAGATTGTATGCATCAAACCCACTTCTACAAGCAAGCGTGTGTTAACGGAGTGACAATGGGTCATTTCTCAGCCATCACATTTAAAATGGACCGATTTTGTGTAGTTCAATTGCCCAACCACCTTGACTACTCTACTCTCTATTTTCATTAATGTTATGTTGCATTTCTCCTTGCTTCTTTTATCTTATGATAATATTTTCAAAATAAATATAAAAAAATTAGATACCATATCAATTACTAAGTATTTTATCATTAAAATTTTTATTCTCACGAGCTTAAACACGATTAAAGGAAAATGATATAACAAAATTGAGAACTGAGAAGCCATTGTGTAAGGATGTAATCCGGACCAATAATTGCTTGATGCAATTGCAACGCCAACCCAACTAAAGATCTTGAATCAGCCCATATCCAGCCAACAGTTTATCAATTTGATCAAAGAAAAAAAATGTAAATTTTTTCAAAAAAAGTAAGAAAAAGAAAAAGAAGATAAATGGTAAATAACGTACCTCAAAGAACCGCAAAATATTGTGATGTAATATGGTATTTATTTATTATATTATTTAATTAATAATTAAGCCAATCCATGTTAAAGGCCCAACTAGGAGTACAAGTCCAATAAGAATTAGAATTAACGCTTTTGCTTTTACAGTTAGAATTAGCAAAATTCAATTCATGTAAAAGTTAGGGTTTCTATTATGTTTAGAAAACTAGTTGTTTGCTTAACAAGCTTAAGTCAATTATAAATGAGTTATTTGCTATTTGCCCCATAATAAATATTTATTACAGAGTACTCCAAAAAATAATCACTATTTAAGTTTTTCCCAAAATAGATAGCCAAAACACCCTTGACAAATCAAAGGCTGAGATTGAATGTTCTATATCTCAAAAATCTCATTCGAAGAAAAGCGAAGAGTCCAATTGAAATGGCAAACGTATCTCGAGAACAATCTAACAATTATTAAAAAAAAACCCACATCTTCTTCCCCATGCCCCCATCCTCTTTCCCCCTTCTTCTGTAAATAACATCCGGCAGCTCCCTTCTTCCTCCCCTGTCGTTTGATTGCCCCCTCTCAATCTTCTTCCCCCTCATCTCTATTTAGCAAGCGTTGGCCGCCTCCTTCCCTTCTTCCTCCTTCATCTCTGTTTCGCAACCCTTCTCCCCTCCTTCACCTTGAACCACCTTGATTTTGATCCCCCTATTATCCTTACCATCACTACCACCCTTTTTCCATTCACTACCATTCTTAACTCCATTATTTCCCTTCCCTTGTATAGGAACATCACCACCACCTCCCTTCTTACCACCACCAGCAGCCTTTGGTGCATTAATAGCAGCAACCAATTGGGCATTATGCAAATATCCAACACTTTATTTTTTATTTTTTAAAATTTTATTACAACATTTAATAATAAGTAAAAATTATTATTGAATTAAAAAAACTATTTATAATACTAAAGGGCGTATGTATAATTTATGAATAATTTGAGGATTTCAAATAAATAAATTATGATATTAAGGGCTTATGTATAATTAATTAATGTTTGAGGGACTGATTTTGATTGTAAGAATCTGACGTGGATGGCAAAATGAGAAATCAAAATGTTAGTTATAAGGGAATTTTTTTTTAATAATTTATAGATAATTTGAAGAGCTTTAAATAAATTATGTTGGGGGTTTAGGTATAATATATCAATGTTTAAGAAAGACTGATTTGAATTATAAAATTATAAAATGTAGGGTTGAACAAAAAATCGAACAAATCGATTAAACCGACTGAACCGATCAAAATCGAACCGATCAGTTTCAATTTAAGTTTAGTTCGATTTCAATTTAAAAAAATTCAAAATCGAAGTGGACAGTTTGATTTTCGATTTCTATGTGATTCTAACCGACAAAACCGAACTGACCGAATATATATAATAAGCAATATATATTTTATATAAAAATAATATAATATGTTTAAAATAGTCGATCGGTTTGATTTTATTTCGGTTTTAGTTGGTTCAGTTTGCATAAATTAGAATCGATTTGGTTTTGTTAATGGTCGGTTTGATTTCGATTGATAATTTTGAAACCAGTTCACGATTTAGGTGAGAAACCGAACCGTCAGTTTAGTTTTCAACCCTAATGAAATGTGAAGGGAAAAATAATACAAATGTTAGATGTAAATGCCTATTTATAATTTATAAATACTTGAAGGACTTCAAATAAATTATGTTAGGGGCTTAGATATAATTAATGAATATTTGGAGGAGATGAGTTTGATCGAAAATTAAATTTGAGAGGGCAAATTTGTAAAAAAAATGTAATAGTGTTTTCTGTTTAAAGACAAACACCCTTTATTACTTTTACCCATATTTTCATATTTAGTTGTAAAATATTATAAAGTTGGAGGCCATTTTGGACAATCCAAAACTAGGTTGAAGACATACATGCAAAACAGTGTTCCTAAGCCCAACTATCATTATATAGTTTAGATGGGTTTCATATTGTTGATAGGATGATGAAGATCCCCAAACTCATCATCATCATCACTCGTATCATCCTCAGGCAGACAGAACTTGACTGATTTTGGGTCACTGAATTGTGGGAGCTTTAGATCTTTAAACCCTTTCACCCTTTCATCTGTAGATTTTTGAACCCTTCCATCTCTTGTAGCTTGGGGGGTGGGTGGGGTGGGGTGTTGGGCTTGCAAACCAGAGAGGGGAATGGAGGAGGAAGAAGGGGGACTACAAATCAGAAAGAAGTGGGAGGAAGAAGAAAAAGTTTTTTTAACTTCATCATTTAAATTAGATCCTTCGATTTTTTTCGAGACGAGTTGTTCGAGATACAAAATATTCAATCTTAGCCTTTGATCTGTCAAGAGTATTTTTAGTCATCTATTTAAAAAACCAGTGTTCTAAAAAACACTAGGTGGTGGGTAAACGGTGAGCAGGTGCCTAGGCGACACCTAGACGGTCTTAGGTTTTGTATTATAACTTTAATAATTTACAAAAGTTAAGCATAATACCTTATCAATTACATTCAATTTAATGTCAAGATACATATGCAAAATTTAAAAACATAAAAAAATAACAATCATGTACAAAATTTATTAAAACTCAAATGACTGAAGTTGGTCATGATGAATACTTTATACAAAGTTGAATTTGTGGACAAATATCAAAACCTACTCTTTTATTTTTCTTCAAATTGCATAAATAACCTCAGTTATGTTTGATAAAATCTACATTACTAAAATTGATACCGACAGATCATTTGAAAATTTTATTAAGTAATCATCCTTTGCTACATTTAGACATATACTGAATAAAAATAATAAAATTGTTTATTTCTAAAAAAGAGAAGAAAAATAAAATAAGAACACAATCAACCTTGTTAAAAAAAAAAAAAAAAAACCCAGACCCCGCCTAGACCCGCCCAGCCATTAATCTGAAAGTTTTTCTACCACCTAGCCTAGGCGCCGCCTAGAACACTGTTAAAAACAGATAGTCAAGGCACTTTATTAATTTTAGGGGTGCTCCACAGATAGCTATTTATTATAGGAGCAAATAGCAAATAACTCATTATAAATTAACACCATTGGCCAATGAAATATATAGTTTTGGTTGAATTTATGAAAATTTCACAAATATAAGTTTCGGTTATTTTTGGTTTATAAACTTCTGCTGAACCCATCATATTTAGTAAGACAATCTTGTACTAGGGTCATCAAAACCATGGTGAGACAACTCATTCGTGACCAAAACGAAATGAATAAGGTGCATACCAATATCAGCTCACTTTTCTGCGCACTCTAACAAGCATCTACAGATTTTCCCATGAAAAATTTCTGATTGTCCAAATTTCCATTGTTCGGCAAACGAGGTCTCTAACTTGAAACTAATTTGTTTGACAATTCCTAAACCATTCAGCTTCCGCAAACTGTGCTGATGAACTTGACAAAGTCCTTAAAAAAAGGGTAATAGAGTATTTGATCAGTCTTCGACATTAAAAAGTGAAAGAATTGTTAAAAAAAAAAAGATACTTGTATATTTAACAAAGTTCACACCAAAAAACGAAAATCAACATATCAAAATAAAATCAATAAGGAATTTATTAAACAGACAAATCCGACCAAACTGCTTTTGGTTAGACAATTCCCAACCTGAGGTGCTCCTAGAGCTGTCCTCATTTTTCTCCTTTTAAGCGAGTTAATTTAGCTTCCAGGAAAAACCCTTCTAAAGGTAGGTTGGGGTTAGGGTTTACCAAACTCAGATTGGGCAAGGGTTCAACACCAAGCCGACATAACCCACCAAACTTCCAGCCCTACTCAGAATTTTTTTCTCCAGTAATTTATTTTAGGTGAGAAATCAATAGTCGCGCCCTTCCCCCCCTGTGAAGAAAACTTCACCATCAGAGTTCTTAATTGCTCCCTGAGAACAAGCCACATACTAGACCCAACCTCAGTCACAAAAGGAAATTCAAATAGACAGAATTTGGTATAATATAATATCTTGATAACTTCATAGTATATTACAATCATTTTAAGTTGCATGTGAGAGATCTGAAAGAAATAGGGGATTTTCACATTTAGAAGACAAAAGCAAGACTTGTTACCAGACTCAACGATCTTTTATGGCCTAAGCTCTGTTATGCTTTCAGTTAACAGGCTTGTGCCATTTGCTGTACCTTTACATCGTCGCAACTGGTCCCGAAGATTTCGCACAAGTTCATTTAGTTTCTGAATATTTTTCTCCTGAGATAAGATGATCTGAAACGCACAAGTGAGTAGTGAGTTCCGGATAAGAAATAATCCAAAGAAACATTCAAAAAGATCTCAAGCTACCAACAAGAACCCAAATGTGATCTCATAAATCTTTTTTTCCTTATTCAAAGTATTGAAAACATCAAAACTTATTTTCTAAAATGTTTGGGCTCACGTTAATTTGAAATGAAGAACATAGTTCTATAGTCAGGACTAGCAACTAATTACAATAAAATGCAATTTGTCAAGAGGAAATGGTTGCATATTACTTCACGAGAGAAATTTTCAACTAAACCTCAGAAAAATTGTTATGTTTCACGGGGAGAGATTAATAAGCTAACACAAAATAAAAGAGACAAACAATACAAATCAACTCATGAATGAATAGAGTTCTTGCTCTGAGGACTCACCTTCTCTTTTACAATTTCCTTCCTCTGAGAAGCACGATTCTGCTCGTCAGAAATACTCAGATTTGTTTCAGGATCATTTGCAACCTGTTGTTTCCATTCAAACTGGGAAGTGATAACGAGTATAAGCAGCAAAAACACAAGTACCATGGATCTTGGCATCATGAAAATAAGCTTTCACATGAACCTGTTTCAGAGTTAACATCAGTACCCTGAAAACTCACGAACAAGTTACCCAATATCAAATTTTGAACAGTTGCACTAATTCATAAACAGCTTATTAAATATGATCATTTGTTAGGCTTTTGATGCACTTTTTCCCCGTTTTGAGCTAGTGTTCATTTGTATTCCCCTCCTTTTTTCAATGAAGCTTCTTTTATCAATAAAAATTATAACAGTATTGATAATAAACAAAATAAATCATCCACTTGTTCTACTGGAATCTAATTGGCCTGGAAAATGCATGCACCGAATCTCTACGATAAACTGTCCCTCATTATTATCTTTTCCATTTGTATTAATCTAATTTGGTAAGTTTGGAAGAAACATAAAGAGCCAGTAACCATTTAAATAGATTGTCTAGGCAAGGTTTGTTACAAAAAGCTGAAAAGTGATGCAATTGACTATGATAACTTGATTTCCCAACTTAAAACGGTCAGGGAGTATCCTTGTCTGAAGAGAGGAACATGGTGTTCCCATTACTGCCTTCATCCTGGCAATATATACATAGATAAGTAGAGTGCTTTTCATCGACATAAGCCTGTACCACTTTGTAAAATGCAATTAAATAGTTTATGTACTAGACATGGTTATCCATAGAAGAGTATTGGATCCTAATCACATGGGAATTTATGTAAATAGGAAGGTTTATTCGTTCAGGACCGTTTGCGTTTTTCGTATTCTAAGGAATTGAAGTTGTAATTTAGACATAATACGAAAAGGGAAGACAGTGTTTTTTTAGCATGCAAATTAGTTTGAAATTTCTATTTTCTCCTGCAAATCCTTTCTTTCATCATCTATAACACAGAATAACAGATACCCTTGTGACTACATACATTACTGATGTTGCAATTAACGGTTCAGGATGTCACATGAATGGGTTAAAACATTATAAATTAATAACGAATGTAAAATATGACGTATGCAAGCAATTTTGAAAAGTAAAAATTAGCAGGAGATTAAAGGTAGTTTTGTTATCTGACCACCTGTTGTTAGGAGAGAGGACAATTCTGGACAAGGCGGACTCTCATTCACAGTCAGGTCTGAACATTTACAATTCACACTCAGTTCGGAAGATTTACTATTGGTTGAATAGAAGGTTTGACAAGTGGTCGCTACCTTATTTGGAGTAAATAGTAGTTTCTTTTACATGCATATTATAGAGCAACTTGACAGATATTTTCTCTTTTGTTCAAGGACTATTAAATTAATAAACAATGATCTATGTAACAATGATGCAGTTACAAGTATCGGTATCTGACACATATATGATGTGTTGGACATGTTAGCCAAAAAAAATACAATACGAGATACATTGAAGGACACACGAATTGAAAATTTTCAAAGATATGCGAAAAGGTTGATGATCTAGGCATGGAGTGTCCGATGTGACTAGTGTCGACACGTGTTGGATATACTTTATTTTATTATAAATAGAGTGTCATTGTTACATAGACAATAATCTACAAGATATATGAATAAACATTTTTGCGAGAATTGAATCAATTTTTGCGAGAGTTGAGATTTTCATGTTTCATGAGAATTAATTCTCACCTATGTTCATTATGTAGAATCGATGATAAATGATCTACCTCATTTCTTATTAATTTTGTATTAAACACAAGTGATTTCACATAGACTCCAAGGAATTGAATTCCATGCACCCAAACACACCCTAAAAGAAAATTTGTACTATAATGAAAATTCCATGACTCCATTGAAAACAGTCATAGAGTCACTAGCATGATATTTTATTATTTATTCGTAAAAAAAATTAATTACTAAAAACACGAGAATGGATATATCCTTCATTCTCAAAGATTTCGAAATAGTTCTCCAGTAGAGTTGGTTGTATTTGTATATAACCAAGAAATCCAAAATTTTGAGTAGGGTTAGAAACTTGAATCTAGGGGTTTCTTCCTTACATGTAAGTTTTAGTGGCATAGATATTAGAATGTTCAAAAGAGTTTAATTTTTAGAGGAGATGGAAAAAATAATTCTTATCAGATATGACTGTGATTAACCTTCAAAGGTGTACACCTCAACAGGTCAATGACTGCGATTAACCTTCAATGGTGTACACCTCAACAGGTCAGGCTTAAACATTAAATGTGTTGTGAAGTGATATAGCCTCAAACCATGATGCCCGCCTCACCTCATAAAGTATTATAGTGTTGGATGAGTACTATCTTAAGTCCGGTTGGTTTGATCCATGCAAGACCTAATTATAAGAGGACTCTTACCAAATGAAGTTGAAAAAAGTGTTCAAAATATTGGTTTACTCATATTTATCAACCCCCACCCAAAATAATAATAATAATAATAATAATAATAATAATAATAATAAAATCAGATGATAAGTAGATATATTGGATGCTTTTACTCTTCACAACTGGGCAAAACCATGGATAAGTGAATGTCATGAATATTGGAAATATATACAATTTTGTGGATTGATCATGATGTTAGCTTCTTCATTTTTGTATATCCATTTTGAATCCACAATAGTTGTGCCTCAATTGCCAGGCTATGGTGGGTTGACCCCCACATCTTAGGTTCGATACCTACCAGCGGCATGGAGTGAGACGGGTTAAGGGTAAAAAAAACGTTGTGCCTCCATTGATTTGTAAACCCAAAAAAATCTAGATTTGTGATACTTCACAATTTAGGAATGGTGGAAAGGAAAACATTGAGAATAGAAAAGTCTGATTATAAGGCATGGATAGAAAAGAAGCACACTTATAAAACAAACAATCAGATGCAAAACATAGTGTTGAGAGAATTGGTTTGTACAACATTGACTGAATCAAGAAGAAGACAGTGCCTTAGACGAGGAGAGTGAAATAAATTGTTGCTAAGGGTGAACATGAGGTTTTGAAGATGGAAAGTCAGTGCGAATAGTACATAGTGTAGTGTTAATGGAAATTAAGGTCCTGCTGCTCTTAATGACAGGGTGGGAAACCCACTGCTCTTACTCAAGACATGCGGCTGGTTTGCATGTAACATGGGATAACTTTCCACACTTCTCTCTTTACAACTCTTATGAAACACGTTAGCGTGAATTTTACTTGCTAATATAATTCCATCCTATACTTCAAATTTTTACAAAGATCATGTCCGAACTTCACTAACATGATTAAGAAAAATACAATACTCAGGCTCTTTCATACTTGCTGTATATATGGCACATTCAAGAGTGACAACCTCACTAAAGGGGCGCGAGGGTGAAGCAAATTGTAAATTTCATTCAATCTATTTGGGTTACAAAATGCCCTTATGATTGGGTTAGATCTAACTTTCGTCTGGTGAGGGTACATACTTTCGTATAATATTTTAAAGTTTCAAGGAGTAGGAAACATTCCATAAGGGCAAAGTGATTCTATACCAAGTGTTGTTCAAATTGTATTTCAAGCTTGAAAATGGTGCTGTATAATTTTTATTTCTTCATCACAATAGTAGTTTTCTAGTACAAATTCAACAAAAAATGAAGTCTGGTATCGAAAACCCTAAATTCTAAAACCAAATCAGTCATACATTCAGGCAATTAACAGTTTGCAGAAACCCTAATTGGGTAATTTCAATGTTGATCGACGAAAATAAACGAAATTCAACAAATTGGTGAAGCGAATTTGACAAGAAAACTCACCGAGTTTAGGTTAGTAGGGACATCATCATGCGTAGAACTCACTCCAACTGTTGTTGTCTTGGTATTTGGTGAAATGATAGTTTGTTTTTGAGTGAGGGTTTTAGAATAGAACGCACAAATTATAGTTTTTGTTTGTGTTTAGTGTTTGTGATTAATAAACTGTTTATGTGGTGATCGTGTCATGATTAGTGGCAAAGTGTTTTGTTCGACGCTATTAGTGGAAATGATTGCGGTGGCACACGGGTGTACTAAGAGGAGGTTATGGATGCATATAACCTTTGCCTTCTCAAACGTGAGGATTATGGGCTTCCACAATTGTCACTTTGTACCACCATGTTTGAATTCCACGTTTAAAGTGTTCTAAAAGAGAGAGAAGAGTTTTGCCGACTAATTATCTTATAAAAAAGGTGGTATACAGCAATAAAGTACTATTCAGTATTGCAGTGGCGGTGATACATAGTCGTTGCCATCACGACATCATCTCCAAGCAACTACTCTTGAAAATGCTATCACACTCGGGACTGAGAATAAGCAGAGAAGCCATGGGGAAACGCTCACTCACCTTCCACAGACCCTTGCTTTTACTTCAGCAACCAGGTAACCAAACTAAACACTACTGTTTCTTCTTTCTGGGTTTTCATCTTTCCTTGTGATTCTCACTTTAAGCTTTATCGAATTGCAGAGCTTTCTGGCAAAGGGAAATCGAAGATCTGAAGACCCTTTTCACGTATCTTGCTTTCCAATCTCAGAGATACGGCCAATACATCTCTTTTCCTCAGTTTTTCAGGTTGGATTCCACAAACCCCAGTCTCCATCTTTACCAGAATGCATAATTGTACACCCCCGTTCAGGGGCGGACTATGGATTTTAGTCGAGGAACGACGAAATGAAAAGTACGTATTAGTTGATAATAGTAGTTATCAATGGTAAAGCCAAATTTTTTTCTACTTGAGCTAGTAAACTAATAAAAAAAATACAACTATAAAAATACATTGCATATATCAAATTGGATCCACTGGAGTCTAATTTTAAGCCAAAATAAGGTCATTATCGATGGAGTCTAATTTAAGCCAAAATAAGGTCATTATCGATAACCTTAGCAAGAAGCAAACGAGCATAATAACTAGAATAAATAACTAATATCACAAAATAATTAGAATAAATATCTAGGTGTAGCTAAAAACAATTTGAAATTTGCGTACCTAATATCATAATATAATTTCATAGAAAAAAGTATAAGTTTATACGAGGCTCAAATTTTCATTGAATTCTATAGTTATTATTTTGTTGGAGGTTTTATACCACTTGATAAAATAATTTATTTCTCTGATGTTAATAATTTTTTATTAAACTAAACATTTTTTAATGTTTGCAATTACTAATAAATTGCATTGAAAATAAAATAAAAATGCATTCAAAGAATATCGAAGTTGAGTCTTTTACAAAAAAATGATAAACCTCAAACCACTACACCAACAAAGACATGTTCAAACATTTGTATAAATAATTATTATATTGTATTCTAAATTATATAATTGATTTTTTAAAAACTAAAGTATATATAAAAAAATATTTTAAAAGTTGAGGGGGGCAGTTGCCCCTCCTCGCCCCTTAGTAGGTCCGCCCATGCCCCCATTATAATTATATTTGAGGGTTGTTGGTTTTGTGGAAGGGTTAGAAGGGTAAAAAAAATTCAAAAAGGCTAACTAACATGGCTGACTAAATTTGTTGCTTGATGAATTGCTTCAATGAGGAAGTTATGAATAAGTCTAGCCAGTCACATTTGCTTCAATGAAATGGAAAATACTTATTATCAATGGTAAATTTTTTTTCTACTTGAGCTAGTAACTAATAAAAAAATACAGTGTAGTCAAATTTTAAGCCAAAATAAGGCCACGATAACTTTAACAAGGAGCAAACGTGCATAATAACTAGAATAGATAACTAATATCACAAAATAATTAGGATAAATATTTAGGTGTAGCTAAAAAGAATTTGAAATTTGCAAACCTAATATGATCATAATACAATTTCATAGAAAAAAGTAGTTTATGTGAGGCTCAAAATTTTCATTGAATTCTATAGTTATTATTTTAGATATTTTTTTGTTGGAGGTTTTATACCACTTGTGAAAAACATTTATTTCTTTGATGTTAATAAATTTTTATTAAACTAAACATTTTTTAATGTTTGCAATTACTAATAAAATTGCATTGAAAATAAAATAAAAATGCACTCGAAGAGTATCCAACTCGAGTCTTTTACAAAAAATGATAAACCTCAAACCACTACACCAACAAAGACATGTTCAAACATTTGTATAAACAATTATTATATTATATTCTAAATTATATAATTGATTTTTTTAAAACTAAAGTATATATAAAAAAATATTTTAAAAGTAGAGGGGGGCAGTTGCCCCTCCTCGCCCCTTAGTAGGTCCGCCCATGCCCCCATTATAATTATATTTGAGGGTTGTTGGTTTTGTGGAAGGGTTAGAAGGGTAAAAAAAACCCAAAAAGACTAGCTAACATGACTGACTAGAATTGTTGCTTGATGAATTGCTTTAATGAGGAAGTTATGAGTAAGTCTAGCCAGTCACGTTTGCTAGTATTTTTAGCATTTTTTTTGTGTTATTACACTTTTTACCCATTCTTTTTAAAACACAACCACTATTTATAGAAGGGGTAGAAGCGTAAAAAAAATTCAAAAAAGATTAGCAAACATGGCTGGCTAGAATTGTTGGGAAGTTATTATACACCTTTGAAAGATGTTGTTTTCAAAATAATAGATATTGGCACATTAGGGATAAAACATGTATCCTAACTTAGTAAGATCCCTTTAGTTTTTATTGTAAATTAATGACTGACTAAATGAAATTATATCATTTGAGTTGAAATTTTAAGGAAAATCAAACACCAATGTCAGAAACAAACATCCTTGAAAATTTTTTTCGTTAAACAAACAAAGCCTTAGGAAAATCTTTTTGCCTGCCATAGTACCCCTTATAGACATCCAATACTAATCCTGGGGCACAAGAACAGATAGAAACTTTAATCCATTAAGCTTAGGGCAGTGCTTTGGAGTGACTTTAAGGGTGCCCATTGGTACGATTTAAGAAGCTGTTTTTATTACGTAAAGAGGTTTGATCTTTGCTCTAGTTTATCAAACCCCATTTATATTGAAATAATTCACAAACATTGCTAGGAAGTCCCTCAGTTTTACCTATGGGTCAGTCATCGCCTTTGTTCTCCTCGAGTATTCATCCTTCTTCCCCTTATTGATCTTCTTCCTCCCATCTTTTGCTAGATGAGAATCGACACTACATGTGTCTGTTGTAATAATGTTACTAAACTATTCAAAATTGACACTCATTGTTTGGAGTATTTGAGATGTTGGTTGTTGGAAATTGCCTCACGGAAAAATGGATAGGAGAAAGAGAATGTATGAATGCTGGTAGGGTAGTTATTCTCCTACGTGGCCATCTCATATCAAGTCTTCGCATACTCATGTCATGAACGAGCTCTCTTGTTGGCGGCGCCAATGGTTGTGGTGGCGAAGGCATTTGTGGTATGATGGTGGTCGTCTGGTTATGGAGTTGAAGCAGTGGTTGTAACGGTGGGTTGGTTAGTGGTGCTTGTGGTGGTAGTTATTTGTTGAAGTGAGGAGAATTTAAAAAAAAATTGAGGAAAATCTTGTTTAATAGTATGTTGATTTCTACCCATTAGGCTATTTTGGAATTCATATTGTTTGAAGGGTATGGTTTTCTTCGAAACAAATACTAGAACATGGAGGTTATGGAAAACAAACATCCTTGAAAAAATTTCCCATGAAACAACCTGAGCCTTAGTGAAAATCCTTTTACCTGGCAGAATTTCTCATTGTCATTGAATCAAATGAGGGAAATGTTCTTTGTAAAATGGTATCTAATGGACTTTGGTGTTCATCACCATGGATTAGCAGTCTAGTATTGAGCAAGTTGCAGAATTTTAGAATTTAGATTGAGTTGGATACTATTTTGTAAGAACCGAAGCTGAGAGCCAGAAGGCATTATAAGAAATGGTCATTGCTACAGCCAGTAAACCTTGCAGACCTGATTTTTTTTATTGATCAACATAACCCATTACCGGTTTTTGGATCTTTTGAGGCTTTCATATCAGCTATCGCTTGGAATTCTTGTTTTAGTGTTTGTTTGTTCGTTTTGGGCGTGCAGGTCAATAAAATAACTCTTGCTTCTAAAGGATGAAT
Source organism: Berberis thunbergii (assembly GCA_003290165.1). Lineage (NCBI taxonomy): Eukaryota > Viridiplantae > Streptophyta > Magnoliopsida > Ranunculales > Berberidaceae > Berberis > Berberis thunbergii. The sequence goes on from QNQO01001560.1 coordinate 158,500, forward strand.
AAGCCCGATGATGCGCTATTTTAGTAGCACACAACTTAATACCCTGCTTTGTGATTTGTAGTATAGAATAAGTAGAGATCGTTCTAGACCGGGGATTAGAGGGCTTGTTAATTACACTAATAATAATTAAAAGACAACTAACAACCTAATTAATTAAATAAAAGGGGATTGGATTTTCTAAATTAAACTATGAAAATAACTACGAAAATTAATATATAGATAATAAACTAAAGAGATGACAAAGATGAGAAATTAGCTAAGAGTTTTATCTCCACACACCAAACATATGCTTATAAATTAATCTTCAATAATCACTTGCTAACTCGTGAGAGACAATGCTCAAGACTAACCGTGACCGCACTGCATTAATCTTATTATTTTCCCAAGTTCGTTGAATTAAAATAAGCGTCGCTTTCAAACTATTCTTATCATGCTATCTAAACAGGAATCGCAAGTTAAATAGCAATCTAAGATCATTAAGTTTTGTGAAAAATATGAACACTGACTAGGCAATCACAAGTGTGATCAGCATCTTGTTCTTGCCTAGGTTTTGACTTAACCTTACCAACGTTCCTTGGTATTTACTACTTGTGAGTACAAATCATAACAATTAGGTGAAACTCTCCTATACTCTAGCCCCAAATCCTAGCATGCTTACTAAGTTGGCCACCTTAACAAACATACAAAGAAAATTCTCTATAAAGCAGTTAAGCAAAACACAATCACTAATAGCAAGGAAGATTAAATTCAATTAATTTATAAAGCACATGTTCGGGGCTTCGAACCCACCCCTAAGTAAGAGGAGTTTAGCTAGACATATTAATTATGTTCAAACAGTAATCCATAATCAATAATCAAACTAAAATTAAGAGAAAGAGATGTTTAGAGATGAAAACAAAACACTGATCCTTGGTGGTATTGAGCAGAAGTGGGGTGTGAATAACGTGAACTTATCCTTCACCCTCCTCGCGTGAACTGCTCGTTCTCTGCTTCCTTAGCTCCCTTCTTCAATCGCTGCTTCGGTTGTGTGCGTGACGAGAGACTGCGAGAGATGAAGCGGGCGATGGAGGGACGACGAGCGGCTAAGAGAGAGATCAGGTGAGAAGGAGATGTGGACGGAGAAGATGGCGAAGACAGGGGATAGCGAGAGAGACTGTGGCGAGATGATGGAAGAAGGGACTGTGAGAGAGAGAACTGAGGTGAGGGTTTTCGTGCGAGGAGGTTCTGCTTGAATGAAGAGAGGATGATGAAGGGCTATCGCGAGGATGAGGGATCTGCGAGAATGGGGTTTGATGGAGGCGAGGTGGATGGCTTGCGTTCAGGACGATGGAGATGGATAGTGGGTGACGGCGGCTAGGGTTTGTAAGTGAGGATGCTGTGTATGGATGCAGTGGATGGGATCAATCAAAGCCAGGTATCTTCCTCTTTTTATTCTTGTTTTCCTCTTTCTGTGGTTTCCTTGTTGGTGTGGTTTCCTTGCTTGTGTGAATTCTTTGCTTGTGTGAATTCCTTGTGCAATTAATATTCCGAAATTGCCAAGTTGCTTCTATTTTAAAATATTGTAATTGGAAACCTACACAAACATGAAAATAGCAATTAGTACCATAATTAACAAGTAATAGCTAAAATATATATAGAAATATGGTACTAAAAATAGCATAATTATGCCCCTATCATCCGACTCGCTCTCTTGCTTGGATTTCTACCAAAGCTTCTCCATATTTTAGGGAGGAATAGGCCTTCATCTTTGAGATTAAATACTCTTACTTATGTTATGCTGTAATTCACAGACAGGCATGGAAACAATCATGGTTAATTTTTCATGGTAAAAATATCTGGTAGAGAATCACAAGTTGTAATTTATTTTCTTTTTACCTAAACTCCATATATGTGATAGTAGAACAAATTTGTTTGTTGTTTCTCCCCAAATTGTAAATTACAATGAGAAAGGAGCAAGAGGACAGTTGGACCACTCTTTAATTGTTCCTTGTTATGTTCTTCTATTATTGAAAGCTTTACTCAACACATTCGTCAATTTTTTTTAAAGATCAAACACACTGATTTCTATTAATGTGGAAAAAAGAAGTACAAGTGAGCAAGCTGAACACAAAAGCAAACAAAGAGAGGGAAAATGCAACCTAACTCATAGTTACATGTTCCCAATTAAATATGAACTCATTGAAGGAGACTTGACTAGCTTAGTGGGCTGTTCCCTAGTTCCGCACATCCTCCTTGATAGATAGAAGGCATTCCTGAGGAGTGAGAGTGTTCCCCTCAAATACTCTATCATTCATTTCCTTCCAAATTCTCCAAAAGTCACAAAGTATTAGCATTTCCCACTTTCATTATCCACTCTCGTGGGAATGACCACAGGGCTTCCATTATAAAAGCTTACTAGAATGTTGGATACAAAAATATTATATTATTAAAGCATTAGAATCTTGTAATTCACTCACGCAATAGGATCCATTGATTTTTTATTGTCAGCATTTTTTTTTTCTTTGGGTCGAGGATCTTTTGAATTTTGATATCTGATATGACAATCATATGAACATTTTTCATTGTTGCTTTGGCACTGTAGACATTCTTCCAGATTAATGGACCTCTTGGGCAGAGGATGTTCGATTTGATCACACGGAAGCAGAACGATCAGAGACTTACTTTTGAAGATCTTTAATTGCTAAAGTAAGCTTTGTTACTGGATCATTGATTTTGTGTTGCTTTGATTCTTATCTCTTGATTACAATTTGTTAACCAGCCATTCCAGTTGCTGCAACATAAACTTTCTATGATAGCATTCTCAACATTTTTGTGTGATAATTAATTATTACTTGATGTTATAGCAAATTATGAAATTAGACAGATCTAATTCATCCATAAAAGGTTTTATGGAAATGGTGTATCTTGACCTGATAGTATGATACACAACTTCAACTCTCTTCACGGTTGACTGAGCTTTTTCATGTTATACATACCATCTCTCTGTGACTTGATTTAAAGGTGAGTAGATTTCAAGGCTTACATTCCCTAATCTCACCCTTTCACAAGGCCACATTTTTTGCCCTGTAATATTTTCATGATTCATGAGAATTGACTACTGTGCAAATATATGAGTGCAGCGTTGTTGTTGTTGTTGTTTTTTTTTTTTTTTTTTCTAAATCTCACTCTTTTACACAGGCAGTGTTTTCAAAAGAAAAAAATAATAGGGAAAGCTACCTATAAAAATAAAAAGGGAAAAAAAAAGAGAAGATATTGGAGAGAAAGAGGGATTGTTTTCTTTTCTCAACTCGAGGTTGATGATGAAATATATTTTGAGAAAATATTTCCCTATTTTCCAATTTCCACCCTAAGAAAACAATGTCTATAGGTTTTGATTTAAAAAAACGGAGGGTAAAACTTGAGTCTCTTACACCCTGTACATATTCTCCATTTTCTCTCCTCTTTCAACTCTTCCTTTTCCTTTTTGGAAATTCTCGTTGAAGCCTTTTCTTTTAAAACAAACATGTCATGATCTCTTGTTTTTTACACTTGCGGATAGATTGCTTTACTTTAGACAAAATATTTTTATGAGAACGAGCCGAAAGATGAATATAAACAGTGTTAGTGAATCGTGAATTGTATAGTAAATCAGAAAGGGTAAGATTTTGATTTAATCGTAAATCAAATTGTAAATCGTAAGATTTATAAAATTATAAATATATGTATTTAAATTAATAATTATTAATAACTTATACCCAAAAAGAATTAAAATGTAAGAGTGCACTTTCATTGGTAAGTCCAAAAGAAACTTCCTTAAAAAAATAAGCTCAAAAGAAAATTACTAATTAAATCAAGCCCAAATGAAAGAATGTAACTAAATTAAGCCCAAGTGAAACCCAAATTCCATTCAATTTCATTTCAGTTTCATAAATTTCATTTCAATCTCATTTAATTTCGTTTCAATATCAATTTAACTTTCAATTGGTTTTGTTTTTGATAGTTAGGGAGCAGCAGGGATGATGAACTCAACATCATCACTCATCGCTCTGAAATCCTCAAAGACTCTTATCCTTTTCTTCTTCCTCGTCAAAGTTAAACAGTTGAAGATGACCCCCTTCACTCTGATGAAGCAATCTGAGGCGGAACCAATCTGAGTGATGAAGTGATCTGATGAAGCTCTGATAAACCAATCTGAGGAAGCTCTGATGAAGCAATCTGATGAAACTTTGATGAAGCAATCTGAGGAAGCTCTGATGAAGCAATTTGAGGCGGAACCAATCTGATGAAGCACTTTGAGGTGGAATGATGAAGATCCGAGCGGAACAGATGAAGATCTGAAGCGGAACCAACCTGATGAACCAATCTTAGCCGAATCCGACGCGGATCTAAGCCGGTATGTTTTTTTTTTTTTTTTTTTTCTTTCTCCTGTACAAAGCATAAATCGACGATTGCTTACCTATCGCGATTTAGCAATTTCATCGTTGAATCGTCACCGATTCAGTCCGATTTAGGTAAGGCCCGATTTGTTGGATGATTCACATCGTTTAAGTACCGACTAGAGTCAGATCGATGATTTGGCTCACGATTTTGAGCGATTCATACAACAATGAATATAAATACTAATTAGTGACACTGAAACGAGCTTGTGACTTGAAGGCTGAATGTGATTTTGGATTTCAACTCCCAATTATTTATTTCACGTTTTATGTCTGAATAGACTTCTTCACCGTTGAATTCAAATCCATAATGTGCACTAGGGTTCATGGTAATGGCTAGGGTAGTCAAAGCGTGAAGCGAAGGCGAAGCGATTTGCCATAGCTTGACTTTAAGCGAAAAGCGATGGCTTTACGCAAGTGAAGCAATCCTAAAAAAATAATTCTAATATTATCTAACATGTAAATATATACATTTTGCTTATATCTAAGCTTCTTAATGAAGGTGAAGGGCATTTACCTCTCTCCCACCAACTTTTTGAGAACAAAAATTAAGTACTTAATTTGGCAAACATCTAATATACTATACTCACAAGCCATAGTTAATACAAGTAGCAAAATACTTAGTGAACCATCCCAACCTGTAGGATACACAACCTGTTAATTTCTAACCAAGATGAAAACAACAATAAATGTTATCCCCAAGTTTGAAGTTTCAATATAATCAATTAAGATAACACATAACAGTGTACAAACCCATCTAAGATGCAAACAAACCCAACCCATGTGTTTGTAAGTTGCAAACAAACCCATCTGTAAGATGCAAACATACATAGATAATTCAGTCATACACATGCCTAATTAACCATATGTTTAATGCGACAAACATCCATTCAGCAAAATACACGATGCAATTAAGAACTCAATTCCATGAATTGGAACTAGTTTAGCAAACTCATTTGCTTTCTAAATTAAACCTGAATGCCGAAAAAACAAGTTATCAAGAAACAGATCTGCATACTGTAGATTGATCATAAACTTTGATGGTTCATTCTAATTCTGATCAATTAACTACTGATATAAGGCGAGAAAACTAGTTTCCCCAAATGCATACGGCATACTGTTACTAGTAAGAGCAGGGAATCATACCGAACCGAAGGTGATCAAATAATGAACTATGCCAAAAGCAAAATAAGGGAAAATGACAATAAACTTCCATCTTTGGCCTGCAAAATGAATTCAAGTTCAACCACAAAACTAAAGCATCCGCTTTCGCCGAATTCAATGTCTGATCAAGTTTGAAAAAAATAATAACCAAATTTCAATAATTTACTAAATTAGAGTCTCAATTACATGAACTCAACCATGACTTGAACTTTAATGTTGAACAAAATGAATAAAACTTTGCATACTTGTCATACATTTGGCTTTCTTTGATTCTCATTGTTTATCTTTACTGACTCCTCTGAAATTTTGTGATGGTTTACTTTGATTACATGTAAGATCATTTTTAGGACTTAGAACCACCACACTATTTTTTGAAAGTAGGACCATCTTACTTAGTGACTGGCTGAAAAATCTAATTCCAGTCATGTTGTAGGGTTGTAGCTCATCTAATTCTAAGTTAAACCCAGTCAAGAAAGTTGAAGCTCAGCAAAGTGCAATTGTGAATCATGTTAAAAAGAAGAAGTGAAGGAAGAGATAGGGAATGCTAAAAAGAAGAAACAAGAGGATATTCAAGAGATTGAGAAGAAATTGGACTCCCATTTTGACAAACCCACCTCTGATTCTTCTAATCTTTCTTCAAGTTGAGATTCAAAGCTTGCACCGTTTTGACATAACTTGAGCGACAGGAGATGCAAGGAGGAGAGCGAGGAAGCTCTGAGGTGGTGCACACAAAAAAGGAGTAGGCCGAACTCAGATCCAAAACAAATAAGAAAAAGGAGAGAAAAAAGAAGAAGAGAAAAACAGAAAAAATAGAGAAACGCACCTGAAGGTATTCTCGATGCAGCTCAGCCTCCTCTCACCGCAGCTGTTCGCAACTCCTCTGGTTTGTCTGAACTTTGAAGAAAGAAACAGAAACAGAGAAAAATGAATAGAAAAAAGGAAGAAAAAAATTGCCTTTTAGGGTTTTACTGCCAGACGCTTTGCTTTAATCAAGCGACCGCTTTGGGTGCGTCACGCTTCGGCAAAAAAGTGCAAATAGCCATGGCTTCAAAGTAGTAGCCTGACTTTGACTAAAGCGAAACAAGATGTCATGGCTTGGCTTGGCCTTTAGCATTTAAGTGGTGGCTTTGACTACATTGGGAATGCCATTAACGAACAATACCCTGTTACATTTTCGTCAAGGCGTGTGCCTAGGCAATACAAGGTGCATCTAGGGTGCCTTACGGCGAGGCGACAAGTTTAGCTCGGGTGCCTAGCACCGGATGTCATATTTTTTCTTTTCTTTTCAATCCATCTTCAATGTATGACGATACAATTATACTTCATTTTCAGTCAATCTTCAAAGAAAATGAACTTACCCAAATCGAAGAAGAAGAAGAGAGTTGTCAACTATGGCTTAAAATCGAAGGAAATCAAATAAGAAAGAGAAGAAGAGAGTTGGAGAAGAGGATGGCTAGTGGTTAGAGTGTTGGAGAAGGCGAGGCTAGTTGTTGGCTGCGGCTGTGTTGCTTTCTCATTGTGGTCGGCGAGGGTTAGGTCTAATTTTTTAACCAAAGTCAAAAGTCAATTTGATTTTGACGTATTTTTTTTCCTCACCTGGGCAAGACTAGACTGTAATAAGGCTTGCCTTGCATAATATTAGAGTGTCTTGAAGAAGATGACACTTTGTTACAAAAAAAAAGGTAGAGAAAAAGTATAATAGAGAAGAAATAGATGAGAAAAGAAGCAGCAAAGATTAAGAAGCATAAACTACCACTATGCTTTAGTGGTTTTTTGCCTATTTGTCTTAAATAACAATTGAAAGTGTCATTTACTTTAGATGGATCAACAACCATTAAATTAGGTGGTTATTTGCAAACACAAAAAAAAGTTTGTTTTCGAGGCTTGACTGTGTCTTGACTAAGTTCCGGGTGTATTGGAGGCGTGTCTGACCATGTGTCTTACACCTGTCGACACGTTGACTAAGTGTCTGATGTGTGCCAAGCAAGTGTCGGATACGTGTTGGGCATGGATACTCGTGCTAGAGTATGTCATGATAACTTTTCTACGTTATTGTTTCTAAAATTGTTACTTCCACTGGAAGCAAAATTCATAGGTTGAGTTATCAATTTGCAAAACAACCAGTATCGCTAACTTGAAAATCCATCCATAAATTTGCTTTGCCCAACATCTTATTTTAAAATTTTGAAAGCAATAATTGCATTGAGGTCCAAATTTGATCTCTTTCTATGTCAGAATGCTTGTGAGTCATTAATTTAAGTATTTTAGCAGCCTAGTTTTACTGTTAGGTGCAATTTGAAATTGGAACTTCTTCATTTTTTAATCAACAGATATGATAATATACAAAATCACGTATCAGGTCTGATCTGGAAGCTGTTTTGACTGCAATTTTTTATGCCATCTTTTCTCCAAAAATGGCTGGAACTGGAGTGAGTTCACATCAGGATATTGAGCCATTTCTAAACATTGCAAAGTTTTCCAAGAAGATAGAAAGGAGTTTTGAAAATAGTATGTCCTTTAAGGATTATAAGAATTGGTGTAGCCGTGTCCCATCTATCAGGAAATTTCTTGGTAGCCTTTTGACACCTCCTGATCAAGGTGTCCTACTTTCCATTCCATTGCATGCTAGTTAAACATATTTTAGTTTTGTATTTGCACCCTTTTCATCATGTGTACAACTTGGCTCATTTCATCATTTGTTTGTTTTCAAGCTTGACAGAAGGAGACTCACCTGTCTTATGTTTGTTTTGGAAGACTTCCAGGTATTCTTGGTACTAGCTTGATTTTTTGATGATACAAATGCTTTAAATTTTTGTTGATCCCCTTATACTCGTTATTTTTTTAACCAATTTGTCAACGCAGAAACTTGGATATAGGTGATTGTTCATCAACTGTCACTTGTTTGTACACCAACAGTGACTTCTTTATATAGAGAGACTTGGTTTGCAGGTTCCACGCCTACTACATTCTGAAAATATAGATCCAGGCGCCCTTGTCTTGAGGAAGGAATATGCTTGGCATATAGGAGGAACTCTTTCTCAGCATGAGCTGGAGGAATGGAAGCTTTTGTACCATAGTGCATTTAATGGCCCAAGTTTCAACACATTCTTGGGCAGTATATCGTGAGTATTCATCTCCCTTCACAAATGGCAACCATGTTGCTTGAAACTGATAGAATTTAGGAGATAGCTCTTATGACTGATAGAAACATAAAACTATCCATGACATGTCTTTTACCAATGTTCATTTCACATCATTAGGTGCAAGTGCGTCAACTATGTTAAGACCGATAATCCAATGAAGGCCAACCTATGTAGCACTCATCAATTTCTAGTGGCTAGCAATGTACTGTTTATCCTGGGATTGCATGCTTGCCATTTTCTTGGCTGTTGACATCCCAAGGAATTGACAGCTATATACTTAGCCAGTAGGACCATACACCATTTGTGAATGCTTATTGGGTTGGCACATGTTCTAATTCGGGTATCTTAGGGTGTTCATATGGAAATTAGTGTTGTGTACTTGATATAGGCATGCATGAGCATGATTCTCAATAATTCCATACAAATGGTGGAATGCACCTCAACACTACTGTTAAAAAATTATCAGGTTTAATTTCTGTTCATAGTAAATAGCAAGCATTTTCTTCCATTAGAGGCTGAACTAAATAACTTTTCTCATTGACAGCTGCAGCACTGCAGAAGGGCCAACTGTGCTTATAATAAAGGATAAAGAAGGTTACACTTATGGAGGATATGCCTCTCAGCCTTGGGAAAACATGGTGACTTTTATGGGGATTTGAAGTGTTTTCTTTTTCAATTGTATCCACGTGCATCTATATTCCGACCAACTGGAGCGAATAATAACTTGCAATGGGTAGGTTTCTATCTATCATTTTACGTACGGAATTTATCCGCATTCATAATGAGCACGGCGTTATGGAGCATCAACCTCATTTTTTTTGTTTTCCTATCTTTTAATTGCATTCAATTTTTTTAGTCATCCTTGTAGGCTACTAATGGTTGTGCATTTTTAGGCTATATTTACTGTTAATTAGTTGATATGACTAATACAAGTTATATGATTTTATTTATATAAACATTAAAAAAAAAGCATCAAACATTTACAATGTGTATACTACCTGGATAGTGTTTTTTTATGAGAGAGAAATAGCAGTGTTCAGTAACTCTTATAAAACTGTCCATCAGTTGTGGGTTGATGCCAAAGTCAGCTTATGGATTTTGGCAGTCAGTGGAGAACATTTCATAGATAGTAACCAAGGATGCATGGACACGGACATGAGTGTCGTGTCGGATACGGACATGACAATTTCACAAAAACTAGGACTCGAGAACACGCTATACAATTTTTTTTAATAAGTTGTATAAATATAAATAACAAGAAAAAAAAATGAAGTAAAGAAGAAGTAGAGGACAGAAAAAGCAAATTAGAGAAGAAGGAGGAGGAGGAAGAAGCATCTTGCCTTATTTGTCTGAAATCACAATTGAAAGAGTCATTAACTTTAGATAGATCTAGGTGTTTATTTGTAAACATCTAAAAGTAAAAAATAAAATAAAGTTGATTTTCGAGCCTTGACTGTGTCCTGACCAAGTTCCGAGTGTATCGGAGGTGTGTCCGACACGTTGACCACACTGACCACGTGTCTGACTCCTACTGACACGTTGACCAAGTATTTGACGCATGTTAGAGGTGTGTCGAGCGAGTGTCGAGTGTCGGATACGTGTTAGACACGGATACGCCAAGTTTTTGAAGAGTCTGTGTTTCCTTGATAGTAACTTGAACACTTGAATGTTTAGTTGGGAGAGAATGCTTCTCTCCAATGTTGCATGATGTATAGTCTGAGGGAGGGCTTTTGTCTAGTTTTACTGCCCTTCCTCTTCTTTTTGTTACATCTATACATCAAAACAAAGTTGGTTTTGCTGATTACAAAAAAATGTCTTATACACAGAGTGTCGGTCCACAGACATCATCGTTTTTGTTTAAGTAAATAAAGTGTTAGGATATTGTTTATTCAAGATAAAAGATGAATTTTAACTGGGAGACTCCTTACATTTTTATCAGATATCTTTTTGTCATTATATATTATTATATTGTCCTATGATCCTTCTATTTTATTACTTAAATCATTTTGGAGGAAATATTCACCCAAAAAGAAGGCTTCACGATTTTTTTTTTTTTTTTACGTAGTAGTATGGATATTAATTAGTGGGTGTCCGAGGTAAATCCCAACGATAACTTGGATTGAATGGTGAAGGGGATTATAAAAAATTTCCAGAAATCTGTCTGCATGTTTCTGAGGTTTTTTTTTTTTTTTTTGGAGGGGGGGGGGAATTCTTTTACTACATAAAAATTACCATTTATTATTGGTGCACACAAATCTCAGCTGCTCATGTATTGTACAAGCAAAAGTTCACTCCTTGTTCTGTCAAACACCAATCATCAGCCACTCGTGTATTAACATTGAAGAAAAGTTATTTATTTCTCTAACATAGACTTATCATTTTTTTCTCTTCGATGCATTGGGCATGCAGACTGAAGTTCATAATGCAATACGTCACTACTTACTGTAACTTGAGAATGGTTCATGGAACCACTAATATCATTGTTCAATATACTAATTAATATCTGTCTGTTAACAGTGTGCAGTGAACTTCAGTTCAGAAAGCATTTCCAATGGACTAGGTTTTGGAGGAAAAGTGATTCACTTAGGTCTATTCCTTTTGGCCAACTTTGATCAGTGTCAGACATTCACCTGCACCACACCACCTTCGGCAGCCCATGCCTTTCCAAGGAAAGTCATATATATCCAAAAGTAATAGAATGTTGGGGAGTTGTTTTCAAGGACAAGCAATAGGAAAACTCTGACAAAGTGAAAGGTTCTGTGTTAGAGAGGTTTAAGGAGGATCGCGACATGCTCAAGATGGTGGGCATTGCAAATGCCAGTGAGTGATTGTGGTTCATTAGCAAAATGAAACCAAGGCATTTTTTAGCCAGTGGTTTTCATCAGAAGCATCATGGTACAATACTATTTTACAAATTCTGTACAAAGTGCCTGTATGTATATTTAACCCAATCGAAAGTGTACCAGCTATGAGCTTTTGGTACTGACTGAGATTAGTGCGGTAACCAAGTAATACCATGCTAAGATCGCTGATTTGAATTTTGAGACCATGTTGGGTTGGATTAAATGTCTGTTCGGTTTCTACTGGGTTCAGTACAGGTTGAGTTTTTGCATTTGACAGGAGAAAAATGTCACCTCTGGTCAAGGGCATGTGCCTGTCCAATCATTCAGTTACGTAGTTTTGGGGCATTTGGTCTCCCCTCAACCTTTGGTTACTAGCGACTTGCAAAATTTTGTCAAGCAGTTTTGGAAAATTGGTGTTGGGTTCTGGTTGCATTGCTTTCATGGCGCCAATCTTCTCTTTCAAGTTGTTCCCTTTGATTTTTTGGATCATGGGATTTTGACTGAATGTGATAACATGATCTTTCCATGGAACTTGGTTCAGTTCTGAAACCAATAGGCCAAAAGCAACACACACATCCATTGGTGCTCCGGTCATGGTTTCAGAAACATCGCAAACAGCAATGCAGTTCCTCTGTTTCCCCTTGTTGGATAGATCTTCCACCATTCTTCTCCACTGTAGCTCGGCAACCAGGCTAGTGTCAATGCATCTTAATATCTCATGTGGAAGCAATGGTCCTGCAACAGGAGCAACCCTCTTGTTGGACTGATCACACAATTTAAGAGCTTGTCGCAATGGAACAAGGTACTCTTTTCTCAAACGATCACGAACTCTGTAAGAATAATGAGATTCTGGTAGCCGTTGGTACTCGGGATACAATTCACTGGAGAACACTGTCTTGGCAATGCTTTCGCAAAGGAGAGTAGCACGATCAATAGAAGAATCCAATGAAGGACACCACTTTGAAGCTGAACTAATCTTCCCAACTTCACCAGCTTTCAAAAACTTTAAATCAGCAACAAATCTATTCGCAAAGACCTGAGAAACAGTGTCTTGTAAAACCCTGAAATCAGGATCACTAGTGTATCTCTGATGAGCTTTTCGCACCTTCTCCTTTCTTGCACTTCTTTTCTTCTCTTTGTTTTGCAACTTTTGCTTCCTTATCTTATCCTCAGTCACCTTCTTCAATAGAAGGTCGTACTTCTTCTGCACTGCATGAGATATTTGTTCGTTGGGGGTGGTGATTGTGAAGCCACAATGCAGCTGCATAGAAGCTTCCTTATCAGACTTTCCACCTCCAGTCTTTCTGAGATGATAAATAAGCTTGAGTGTAGTTAATGGATTATGGTTCCATGCAAGAAATAGTAAACGCGTCAAATTCTCCGGCTTCGTTGTGCGAGGTGCTACTTTTGAGAAGAAATCAAAACATGGGTTGCCTGGGGACAACAAGGTCGCTGGAGAATGATTTTCAGCCCATGCTTTAGCAACTGGTGGTGGTGGTATTCTGTTTCTGGGAGATAGTTTTTGTGGGTTGATCTTGGTGGTGGTGGTATTGAGACGACCACCATTGGATTGGGTGGAGGTATTGAGACGACCTTCATTGAATTGGGAGGTTTTTCTGCTGGCTGAACTCTGCGCCATTGTTTGCTTTTTTTTTTTTTTTTTTTTTTTTTTTTTTTTTTTCCTAGTGTGGGATTGTATCTTGGTTTCGATTAATTTATAGTGTAAGCTTTTCTTGATCACCAAGTTTGTGTTTTTTCAAAGCCCAAGTTAGAGAAGGAACAGGTTGTGGTCATCACGAATCTCGAGGATGTTCTATGGTAGCAAACCTTTTTCAAATTAGAAAGCTCTTTAACACTTAAGCAAGATGGAGATTGTTTCCTAAAACCATATCTGTATCTCTAAACTTGGGATCCAAGAAAAGTACCCACAAAAAAGAAAGTATTTTGAGAACGTAATTATGATAAAGAGATTTCTAATTTTATCTGTTTTATGAAATTTCTGAACGTTTGTAAAATCATAAGCCAAACTTGTCATCAGCTTCTTAGCTAGACTGATATAGTACCTCCATGTGGCCTTCCTTGGACACTTGGTGTTTCCAAACATGCGTTGACACCTCTGGTGGTGGATCCAGGATTTTAGTCAAGGGAGGTGAAATGACAAATAATTATTAGTTGATAATAGTAGTTATTAAGGGAGGAGTTAAATTTTTTTTTACTCGAGCCAATAATTAATAAAAAATACAACTATCAAAAGTACATTACATATACCAAATTGAATATAGTGTAGTCTAATTTTAAACCAAAATAAAATCACAATATTGATAACCTTAACAAGAGCATATGATCATAATAACTAGGACATATAAGTAAAATCACAAAATAATTATGATAAGTATCTAATTGAAGCTTAAAAAATCTGAAATTTGCAAACATAATAAAATCCAAATACAATTTCATAGAAAAAATTGTTTATGTGAGCCTCAATTTTTCTATGAGTTGGCTAATGGTATATGTTGTTATTGAATTATATAATTATTATTTTAGATATTAATTTCAAAAATTTTGAGGTCTCATACCACTTGTGAACAGATTGAAAACAAAATGTAGGGGCGGGTCACAATGATAGAAATAGTAATTGTCAATAGCTATAAAAAAATCATACACTCCAAAAGGACCAAAAATAAGTTTTTATTGAACTAAACAATTTTTTTTATGTTTACAATTATTAATAAAATTGCATTGTAAATAAAAAAAAATCATACGCTCCAAGAGGACCGAAAATAACTCGGGTCGTTTACTAAAACTATTAAACTTTCAACTACTACACCAATACAAAAATACTTGAATAAACAATAATCATATTGTGTTATACATTATATAATTAAATTTTTTTATATATAATACTAAATATTATTAAAAATGTTTTGAAAATTGAGGGGAGCAGCTGCCCCCTCGCCCTTTAGTAGATCCGCCCTGGACACTTCAAAGTCTAAGTTATGTGTTAATATAGGTGAACCAAATGGCACCCAAGATTCTAGAAAATATTCGGTCTGAGTTACACTGTCAACAAATTTGCACTGTCAAAGGATATGTTGGAAATATGAAATTGTTTTAAAAATCCAAGTGGGAGATTGTTGGAAATATGACTTTCTAAAATAAAAGAAAATGGGTGTTTAACAGGTTTCGATCTCTGGATCTCTCTCTCTAATATTGGTCTCATATCTACTATACAACTCTTTGTGATATAGTTTATAAAGAGATTGTTTGGACTATGGCTTGGACCCCTTGGGGGGTACCACTCTTTTATGAAGAGGGGAGAGATAGACTCTCGCGCCCGCCGTTCGTCCGGTCGGGTCGGGTCATTAAGAGAGCAGCCCATTCTTTTTGCTACGAATTTATGAAGAAGGAATGAATCCAGACAGAATTTTGTACATGAATCTAGACTTCTTCCTATTTCCACGTTTTTTCTTAAATGCGATTATGTTTAGATTTTCCATGCATTGCACCATGATTTTTGCCCCACGTTTTTAATGCAAATATGTATTTAGACGTTTTCTCATTCTCCATGTTTTTCATGCAAATGCATCTAGACAGGACTTTGTCCATGTATCTAAACACTTTTCTAAATCCCACATGTTTATCATGTTTTTATTTAATTAAATCCTCCACGCAATGTATCTAGTCATGTTTCTATATTTCAATGAATATACTTTCTCCTATAAATATAACACAACTTAGAGTTTAGAAGAAAAACAAGATATAAGAAGAGAAAATCAAAACAAGAGTTCTTCCTTTTTGCAATAAGAGAGATTTCATTTTGCAATTAGTTAATTCATTTTGTATTTCAATCAAAGAAGTGTTTTTAGCTTTGTTAAATTATTTACAATGTATTGATGATTCCGAGCAAAAACAAGTATTTAAGGGTGATGGTATTCCATTCATCAAATGTGCAATTGTTTGAACGAGACAGAGAAGATTCTGGGCTGTTTTATCCTGGGGACGGCGGGGCTAGTACACTGCTTGCACAATCTTGGGCAGAGCCGCGAAACGTCTTAAAGAAAGTGACCCAGTCCGCGACTCAACCCAAGAACAAATTGGTACATTCGTTCCTCATTTTTTATTTGAATCTTATACAGCAGTTGAATCTTATACAGCAGAAACAACAATTTTAAGACGTTTTATTTCTGCCATGACTAAGATTGAAAGGATGATCCCTTTATTTTCCATAATATAAATTACGAAAATATAAAAAGAAGATGGAACAAGTAATGAAATTGATTAGGTTGCCAAACATTACTTTGATGTGAAAACTGAAGGAAAAGTTGGTTGCTTATTCTCCTGAGGAATTGCATGGGATACCCCTTTTAAGGGATATGCCCTCATCTTTTCCTCTAAATCTTTGTGAACAACAATTTTTTGTGGATTGGAAAAGGATTTTTTTAATGGTTTTGAAAGTATCATCCTTCAATCGCACTGCTCCGGGATGAGAACCCCATTCGATGGTATAATTATAATGGATAGATCTTCGACGAGGAATCTATATGTTGTGAAGATTGTCCTCACGAAAATAAAAAAATAAACCTTGGTTTAACTTCCATATTGATGAACAACTTGTCGAAACAAAATCAAATATGATTAGACAAAAGGGTAGCTAAGATATATTTGATTTTGCTGATATGATTAGATTTCCTAATGGTCAGTAGTAGAGCAAATATATTATTTTGATGATTTTATTGTTATTGCTAGTTCTATTTTTAATTTTAAATTGGGATCATAAGGATAAGGATATGTCATCTTTTAATTCTGAATTTGGTTTCTCCCTAGGTTTTGGTTACAAAAACCTAATTTATCACAACAATGCTTTAATCTATCACTGAGTTGATTACTTTTTCTTGCTTCGAATTAAAAGGATGATTGGGCCAGTGCTAGATTGTTTTGTAACATAAAAACATTAGTATGGGGACTGACATATATGTAAACATGTTGACAATGAAAATTTAGTATAGACTCTAAACCCATGGAGGACCAACTAGAGGAGATTGTGTATGAATAGAACACCATGCTTTAAAATTAAATTTCATAGAATTTTAATTAAAGGTTCTGCTCTTTTAGACTTTCTGAATTGGAATATCATGAAATCTGAATCAATAAATTCCATTTGAACATTTCGTGAGAAGTGAACAATATCATCTACGCATGTTACTCTTTAGATAATGAGTATACAGTTCTATGATAATTATGTTATGCACTTTGGATGATTCAGTCTATTTTGGTGAGAACAATAATTTCTCAATACTATTGATGGAAAGAAAACTTTGTGATTAATGTTACAGTTGATGTTTGATGTTAAGCTGACATAGGAGGCTATAAGGAATCATTTGGATACAGATTGACCTGTGATTTTTGTTCTTGATGTCAATGCATAAATGATTTTGCTCAGACCATAAGTTGGTCGGACTTCCACATGAGGACATGAATTCTTATGGAAATGATATGTTCTCATGATGATGATGTTGAATCTAGAACAATTCAAGCTATTGCTTGATTTTGTTGCGGAACTTTATTATCTAAGTCTGCAACTAAATTCCCAGAGGATGCACAAATCTAGCTTGGTGATTACATCAAAGTTTGAAAAAATTCAGAAGCTGAATTTAAGGTACGTTTTCTAATGATATTCTTAGTTGATCCTTGAACTTAAAAGAAAATGAGAATAGCGAGGTGAATAGAATGGGCATTTTATTCGATATTCTCATTTTGTGGGTCCTTAACAGTTGAATGCATGGTCTGCTTCAGATAGCAAGAAGACCGTCACTTAATATGCATTCAAAAGGTGGCTAAACCTGTTTTTGATAATAGTCAGAGAGACCGGAGTTCAAAAGTCCCTTAATGGAAAGCTTACATATATTTTATACATGCTAAAAATAATTTAGTGGATCCTGATTTTTTGTGATAAGATTTTCTGTGTTTCTCAAGGAATTATTCGTGAAAAGATAAATTGCATTTATTTTCGAGACATAGTGGGGGTTATTTCGAGGAATAGTGGGGGTACATCCTCAAATAACGTGCCTATGATAAGGATGCATGAAACTGATAAAGTCATAGAATCTGAGCCTAGGAGAAGTAAACGGAAACAACCTTCTTAACACCTTGGCCCCGATTACTATGTCATTTCAGTCGAGGTGGTTTCCCTTAGCTTTCAAGGAGCCTTATAGATGCAATTGAAAGGGTCATGAGGTACCTGAAGAGGACTAAGAACCTCGGATTACAGAAGTTTTCTGCTGTCCTTGAAGGATATAGCGATGCTGATTGGAACACCCTTTCAAATGACTCCAAAGCCACCAGTGGCTATATTTTCAATATAGCTGCTGGAGTTGTTTCTTGGAAATCGAAGAAACAAACCATTCTGGCACAGTCCACGATGGAGTCAGAAATGATAGCACTAGCCACGGCTAGTGAAGAAGCAGGTTGGCTAAGAAACATGTTAGCAGAGATCCCTTTATGGGAAAGATCGATTCTAGTTGTCTTGATCCATTGCGATAGTACTGCGGCTATTGCGAAAAATACAGAGCCGTTATTATAACGGCAAGAAACGACAAATACGTCGTAAGCATAGTACGGTAAGAGAATTCTATCTACTGGTGCTGTGAGATTGGATCATGTACGAACTGATGCGAACTTGGTTAATCCTTTGACGAAATGATTAACTAGAGAAAAGGTTTTCAAAACCTCGAAAGGAATGAGACTAATGCCCTTAGATTGATGAGTTATTCATGACGGTAACCCAACCTATAGAGTGGAGATCCCAAGAAATAGGTTCAATGGGTAATAACAAGTCGTGAATGATATGATGAAAATCATGCTGACAAAATAACAATCTCATTCCTAGATTAAAGCATGAATTCCTATAGCGATAGTAGGCTGAGTTAAAAACTCTTAATGAGGTCTATACTCTATGTGGAGTGGAGTACCTAGCTACAGGAGTACTTTTGATAGCCTCACCTAAGTGATTGTGGAAGTTTGGCCGCTTCCTATGGAATTTGAGGGCAAAATTCCTAGAGCCTTCACTATACTGGGATATACGTGCATGGCCGTAAAGCACATGCTTTTTTAGACTTCACCCTGGTAAGGTTGTGCGTGTAATGTCTATTAGAGATAGAGTTCAAAACTACGAGTTACTCTAGTATAATCTAAAGCATGAACACTACGCAAGAGTTCAAGTCGAAAGACACTTTTGTTTATGCACAATCTTATATTTTTTAGATTGCTCGATGAAAATTGTTTTCACAAATCCAAGTGGGGGATTGTTGGAAATATGGAATTGTTTTAAAAATCCAAGTGGGGGATTTTTGGAAATATGGCTTTTTAAAATAAAAGAAAATGGGTGTTTAACAGGTTTCGATCTCTGGATTCTCTATCTAATATTGGTCCAATATCTACTATACAACTATTTGTGATAGAGTTTATAAGGAGATTGTTAGGACTTGGGCTTGAACCACTTGGGGGTATCACTTTTTATGAAGAGGGGAGAAATAGACTCTCGCGCCCGCCGTCTGTCCGGTCGGGTCGGGTCATTAAGAGAGCAACCCATTCTTTTTGCTACGAATTTTTGAATAATGAATGAATCTAGACAAAATTTTGTACATGAATCTAGACTTCTTCCTATTTCCATGTTTTTTCTTAAATGCGATTATGTTTAGATTTTCCATGCATTGCGCCACGAATTTTGCCCCACGTTTTTAATGAAAATATGTATCTAGACGTTTTCTCATTCTCCACGTTTTTCAAGCAAATGCATCTAGACAGGACTTTGTCCATGTATCTAGACGCTTTTCTAAATCCCACATGTTTATCATGTTTTTATTTAATTAAATCCTCCACACGATGTATCTAGTCATGTTTCTGTATTTCAATGAATATACTTTCTCCTATAAATATAACACAACTTAGAGTTTAGAAGAAAAACAAGATATAAGAAGAGAAAATCAAAACAAGAGTTCTTCCTTTTTGCAATAAGAGAGATTTCATTTTGCAATTAGTTAATTCATTTTGTATTTCAATCAAAGAAGTGTTTTTAGCTTTGTTAAATTATTTACAATGTATTGATGATTCCGAGCAAAAACAAGTGTTTAAGTGTGATAGTATTCCGTTCATCAAATGTGCAATTGTTTGAACTAGACAGAGAAGATTCTGGGCTGTTTTATCCTAGGGACGGCGGGGATAGTACACTGCTTGCACAGTCTTGGGTAGAGTCGCGAAACATCTTAAAGAGAGCGACCTAGTCCGCGACTCAACCCAAGAACAAATTGGTACCTTCGTTCCTAACTTTTTATTTGAATCTTATACAACAGTTGAATCTTATACAGCAGAAACAACAGGATATAATTAACAATAATTCTGAATTGTAATAATTTGATGACATATTTATTCGGAAAATACTGGTTAATTCAGTAAGGATTCATGAATTAGTTTGGAAAATATATAGGTTGATTCAGAAAATTTGTCAAAGGGCAAAAAGAACAAGGGCTTTGGAGGCTTTGTGTGCTGTTGCAACATCTGTTCGTCAGCATTGAAAGACAGAAAGGCCTGCATAATTAATTATTTGTAGTTTGTTTTTTTTTTTTATCACAAATACTACCACAAGGTCAAAATCTAATCAACTTTTTGTTAAGATTTCCTTTTTTTTCTTCTTCTGTTTAATGTAAGTGGTCACGTTCTCTCTCTATATTTCAACTTTGAAGTCTTTCAAGCCAGAGAGGCGATTTAGAGGGGTATTCTGGGTATAATTCTGTTTTTTCGATCTTTCAATCTTGGTCGTCCCAAGCTTCTTGGAACTACTCTCAGCCATTGATTGTAGTGGCGGCTCAGGCTTAGCGAACCCTAGATTTCCCCGTCGTTTGGCTGACGGAGAGAGGTCGCCTTTGTGCCGCCTAGAGGTGCTACGCCGCTACACTACAGCCGCTTGCAAGCCGCTTCTCGTTTGCTGTTACTTGCTCTGCCTTGACGTGCTGCTTGCTCTACCTTGACGTATTGTTTTGCCAATCTTCAAAGCCGCCCCAAACGCTTTGATTTGTTGCATTGCTTTGCTGCATCGTTTTGTTGCATCGCTGTGTCGCATTGCTTGGCGAATTCTGGCCTGCTGCTTGGCCTGTTTTTGCTTGGCTTTTGATTGGTTTTGCTTGGCCATTGCTTGGCCTATTGCATTATTCCTGATGCATTGCTTTTTCTAAAGGGCTGGCAAGATTCTTTGCAACATGACGGCTCCCTTAGTCGTCAACACTTCCTTTCCCCCATTGGGGGGCAAGGAACCCCCGGAAGAGGCTCCAAAACTCTCTTTCGCCCAAATAATTGGAAAAATTCTTGTGGATGATGTTAAGGAGTCACATGTGGAGGAAACAAGATTTCGGAAAGAAGGAGAGTCAGCCATTGGGCTTACGGCTTCTGATGAATCCCGTGGAGAGGCTTTCATGGAACAACACGTGATAGTTTTAAAGTTCTCTAGTTACCGGCCAACATTGGACGATATACGAGATTCTATTCATCGAACTTGGGGGATATTAGGTGACTTTTCTCTAGGTCTTCTTGATCAACGACACGTTCTCGTCTGGCTTCAGTCTGAAGTGGAGCAAAGAAAGTCTTGTCAATGGACTCTTTCTTGATCCGAGGAGTGCGTTTCAAAGCCTTTCGCTGGCATGATGGTTTCAATCTAAAAGCATATCTAGTCTCGGTTCCACTGTGGGTAGAGTTGCCTAACCTGCCTTTGCATTTATTTCATCCTACTCTTTTAAAAGCTACTGTGAATTCTTTTGGTGGTTTCTTAGGTATGGATGACCATACCCGTTGTTTATCACGTCCGGGTTCTGCCCGTGTTTGCGTGGAGATGACGTTGGCAGAAAAGTTACCAAATAGGATTTGGATTGATAGGTCTAATAATAGGGGTTTATGGCAGCAAATTGAATACCCGGGTTTCAAATACTGTGACTATTGTTCTTTGCTAGGACATCATGAAGAATTTTGCAGAAAAAGCTAGGTCTCAAGGGACATGTGAAAACATCCCACGGTGGACAAGAAGCGAAACATGAAAACCATAAGGTGGAGACTAAGGTTATTAAGCAACAGTATGTTCCAGTAGCTCTTAAAAACAAAGGTGCAAAATCTGATGTGGGCACGAGAGGTGCTAAAAGTGATAAAGGAGAGGAGTTCAAGGAGGCCATGAGTAAGGCGAACTTATTGAACAACGAACCGGTAAAGGTGGAGATGTCAAACAAATTTGAGACCCTTACAACAAATATCGAGGAAGATGAGGACGCTTCAGCGGAGTAACTGGTGGGTATGAACATGGCTCATGACCGTGTCGTGGCTAGGCAAGAATCCACTGAGGAATGCCTTCTGGAGGCGGGGTATACATTTTCGAAGATTTCAAATGTTATTGGCAATCAGGCACAACGGTCTCCACAACAGGATGATGTCAATTCAGGGGCGAAAGTGTTTGTTTCGACGACACGACCACAAACATTAAAATTCAACATAATCATGCGGCAGCTACGCAAGGTGCGACGAGTGACTCAAACGGCGATGGTCAAATTGGGCATGCTGATTCAGAATTGC
Organism: Berberis thunbergii; assembly: GCA_003290165.1. NCBI lineage: Eukaryota > Viridiplantae > Streptophyta > Magnoliopsida > Ranunculales > Berberidaceae > Berberis > Berberis thunbergii. The sequence goes on from QNQO01001560.1 coordinate 180,670, forward strand.
CCTAGCCAGATCTAGTTTCGTCCCAGCCTGTGCTCTGCATCAAAGCAGGGGAAGTCGTCTCATCCCAGCTTGGGCCCTGCATCAAACCAGGGGAAGTTTCGCCCCAGCCAGATCATTGTCCTAAAACAAGGCACTTGATTCTCTCGGAGATTTTTCTCCCAAAATTGGCGTGGTTTCTCCTCGATCAGATTCTATTACGCAGCAGACCAGGCCGACTGTATTTACACAGGAAGCAGGGGCTGGCACGGCGAAGCTGACAGTGCTGGAATAGTTGACAGCATAACATGCTAGGCGACCACAACCCGCGACCATTGGACACTTGTTAGTAACCGTGGCAGCTGGGAATGAGCAGGAAGGGTGGGTCTTCAGACAACCTCATCATATTGAACCCGGTGATGTTGGAATTCAGTCGGCACAATTGGTTTCAGTTACTCATTTGGGGGGCACCTCGGTGCTACTAGCACAGAGCTAGGGGATGCTATGCAGGGTCAACAAGTGCAGGATCCCTCGGATGATGAGTTTTAGTCTTTGCTCAGATTAAAGAGACATATTGACAAATACGCTATCAAAACTTCCCCGGATTATAAAAGAATCGGAGACAACTTTAATGAGGCTATATCTTTGTTCAAAGAAAATAGGCTACTTCGACAGCCGAAATTGAATAGCGATACCCTCGAAAGTACTAGTGAGGATAGTGATGCAGTCCACTCAGAATCTGAGCTTGGCCCACAGGTAGCGACCAGTGATTTGGATTTAGGGGCTATATCAGACGGAAAGATGAATAAGAGGCGCCACACTAAAGATACCAGCTTTTGTTCTCGAAAATCCAATAGAACTAGGAAAGAAAACAAAAGGTACAAAGACTGAGTTTGGTTTTTTTTTTTTTGTCTAGGCTTGTAGTGGTGAATCCTATTTTTTGTAAGAGTTTGTATCGGCTTTTTAGTTAACCCTATAGGGTCAGTAATGTAGCCTTCGGGTGTAGTTGTTTAAATGAATAAAATGGGTCAACATCCCAATTTGATTAAAAAAAAAAAACTTCAAAACTTGAATCAGTGTTCTTCAAATCCCAATGCAGGTTCTATTGACTAACAACAAAACGAGACGATAGGTTTTCATTCTTAGCTTTATTTCATTTTGATTTCGATTTCTCTTTCGCAATTCTCTATGTTTTTGTGAGATTTAGGTCTTCATAACATTACGTATATTGATGAAGTATAGGTTGTCATCATGCTAAATTCTAGTGGGAGAGATGCACGACTTGCTCTCCTTGGAATAATGAAATGAAGCCCATTCACGTAACCTTTAAAAAAAAAAAACAAAGAAAAGAAACTAATTCATGTTAATTAAGTTTTGACTTTGTGGTGATGTTTGTGATTAAAAAAACTAATAAATAATTATGTGGGGCACGTGATAAAAAAAAAGTGTTGGTAATATACGGCTAAAAAAAGAACATAATAAGCAGCCCAATGAGATAAATGAGGCATCTTAACAAAAACATACTTTTAGCTTCAGAATTTTGTTATAAAATTTTTGCAATATGTTCTATATGATTTAGTTGAATTTTGGCTTAGAATACTCTATGAGACACCAAACATTTGCGTACACTTTAAAAACTAGAATATATAGTTTAACACATTGGTCTTTCGAATTTCTATAAAAGTATGGATTCTACAATTATTTTTTTCGATGTTCTTTACACACTACCACTATCTTTTGCAACTCATTATCTATTTTCTATAACCTAGTATCACATATAGTTTAGTTGTGTGGAGACTTTTTGACTAATACAAGAGTCTGCTAAAGAAGGGAATTAGAGTAACTTGTAAACATAAACCAAAATAACAGAATAAACGACCGACCTTCTTTGAAAATTATGTCTGCCAAAAATATTGGATTTCTTTTCAAGTGCAGAAAGTTCAAACAGTAGATTCTTGCCTTCTTGGATAATTTGCTTGAAAGAAAAAAAGTTCAAACAAAGTTTATGTTAAAGGGAAATCTCAAGAGATTCTCATCAGTTTATGCAAATGAAAATTGTTGGTAATTCGTTTCAAGCACAAGGTATATAGTGCTGGTAAATTGAGAAACAAGGTATTCAGTGCTAGTAAATTGAGAAGCAAAATGGGCACAGGAGTTCAATTGTATGTAGCTTGCAAGAAGTATAGAATTTGGTTCTTATCCATGCTGTTGGTTGCCAAATTCACTATTGGAATCGGAGTAAAATTGGATATACAAGACGCCTATGTATTTCTTCTCGTCTCTTATATCTAAATAACACCTTTTCATTTCATAATATGCTTTTGTTATTAATATTTGGTTGCTAATGATAATTGTTGAAGGTGATAATGGATAATGGCGCGGTACAAGTAACATTGTCAAAGCCTGATGGAATGATCACTGGCATAAGATACAACGGGGTTGATAACTTACTTGCAACAACACTTGAGGAACCCAGGAGAGGGTAAGTGGTATTTATTTTTCTGTATTGTGTTTTGAGATGAGGTCAAACTTGCTAAATGTTTTATACAGCTTCCTCTACCTTGTTTGATTATAGGTACTGGGATCTTGTTTGGAATGACCCTGCAAAAGATGGTGGAATGCTAGATGTGTAAGCTACATTCCTTACCATATATATATATATATATATATATATATATATATATATATATATAACTGGTTATGAAAGAAAAATTGTGGTCAACTATGGACTCTGACATACATATTGAAATGTGTAGGATACATTGTACTGAGTTTAAGGTTATAGTACAAACAGAGGATCAAGTGGAGGTTTCTTTTACAAGACCATGGAACCCATCTCTAAAAGGTGGGAATGTGGTTCCCCTAAACATAGACAAAAGGTATACAATTTAATGAAATTCAAGTTAGTTTTCATTATTTATTATGAGATATATATTTTGAATGATGGATTAATGAAATCAGTTTTTAGGTTTATAATGCTTGAAGGTTCAAATGGCTTCTACACATACTCTATTTACGAGCACTTGAAAGGATGGCCAGCTTTTAGTCTTGGCGAAACCAGGATTGCTTTCAAACTTTCAGAATTGTAAGAAACCTAAGAACTTTGCAAGTTTGAGCCCATTTTTTAAATATATAACTTTCTGATTTTTAAATTTTTTTGGCATTGAAATATGTTATGATGTACGTGGTCGTTGTATTTGGAATGGAAGGTTTCGATACATGGCCGTGGATAATGTGCGTCAGGCAAAAATGCCGACGAATGCTGATCGTAATAAAGGCAAACTCTTAGAATATAAAGAGGCGGTTCAAATCATCAATCCAGCTGATCCGCAAGTTAATAAGAAGGTATTTAAGATTGTTTTAGATGTGCCCGATTTTAGATTGTTGGATGGATATGAAATCATTGTAGCAGCTTGATCAAGGTTTCTAACAACAAGTTGGTCCATTGTCTTCATGCATATGCAGGTTGATGACAAGTACCAGTGGTCTGCTAGAAATGATGAAAATAAGGTACATGGATGGGTGGGTAGCAATGCCGACGGGTCTCAGGTGGGCTTTTGGCAAATCACACCAAGCTATGAGTATAGGTTCGGTGGCCCTTTCAAGCAGGAACTTACATCGCATTGTGGACCAACTTCTCTCACAGTAAGAACTTTGTCCCTGGGTACAACTTATGTTTACACGTACCTAAATCAAGGGATTTTTAGTACTTAATTTCTACTGCTCCAAGTAAACTAAGATTTGTAGAAATGACCTCTTCGTGTTTGGCCAAAAAAAAGAGAGGGTATTTTATAAAACACAAGTCCAAGGTAATCTGACAGTTGGTTTTTCACTTGAGCAATATGTAGTGTTTGGTTGAAAGCTTTATATTGCTTCAATTAAGCTGAAAGTTTCGAAGAATGTGAGGAATCACATTGGGAAGAACCTATAAATTATTGCAAGTCATCAAATGATTGGATTTAGGATTATGACCGCTAACTAATAACATCCTTATGGCGTGAGTTGGCAATTTTTATTTTAAATTTAAATTTAGATTTTTGCGAAAGGGAGGTGATTTCCCAATGCATATATGTGAATATGAATGAAAGAAAATATGGGGTCTGTTTGTGTTTCATTCTATAAAGATTGCATAAGAGCAATAACTGATAAAATCACATTATAAACAAGAGCAATGAACATTTACTACGACAAACTAATTAATGACATTGTTACATTATTAGCTTAGACAGAGAAATCTAATTAGTCTTTATTATCTTAACAATTATTAATTAGGAATGAAAATTTAATTTTTATTATTTTTACTGAAGAATTAGATCTATATATTAATATGTTTTGCTATATTAAGGTGTTTGTTAGTGCTCATTACATGGGTGAAGATGGGATACCCATATTCACGGAAGGAGAATACTGGAAGAAAGTTTATGGACCGGTGTTTATATACCTAAATTCAGGAGCTCCTGGAACACAAGAACGCGCCCTTTGGGATGATGCATATAAGCAGGTTATAACCTTTTCAATCTTTTAGTATTATATACTATAAAAATAGCAAGTTTCAAATGCCAATACTTAAATGTGTGAATTTATATAGATGGAGATGGAAACACAAATTTGGCCCTATAATTTTCCGGCTTCGGAAGATTTTCCTAAAGCTGACCAAAGGGGTTCCGTTAATGGTAGATTATTCATCTATGAAAGGTCTTTCTTCCAACTCAATCTCCATTTTTTTTAATTGATCCTATCTTTAGTTGGCTTTTGTGTTTGCATTACACATTTCGAGTTCACAAGTTATAAACATTTGTCAAAAGTTCGATAAGGGTGAGGGTAATACACCACTTTATTAATCATGATCATAAACAATGTGAATCAATTGCTTTTAAAATTACATAGAAGAAATAACTTGACCAAAAATGCTATTGTTTTTTTTTTTCCTTCTACAATTTGAAATGTAAACTATTAACCATAATGTTATTGTTCTTAGTGTTATTATTTTACTATTTCAATTTCTACGATTACATGTAAATTGAGCATAGTAATAAGTAGAATGTGTTTCTAATTCAAGTGTATGAACATGATAATGCTTGGTTGGAATGAAAATGACTTTCACTCTCTTCCCTTCCCTTCCCTTCCCAGGTTGCAACGAAAGTCAAGAGTGATAAATGGAGTAAATGAGTCTGCGACATAAACTGAACTTGCATACTTAGATCAAGCTTGCATTAAGTAGCATCAAACCCATTTGTAAAATCCCTTGAAGATTGTTAAATACCTATGTCACATGCTTGTCGGTAGCAAATAAAAGGATTTTTTTTTAGTTTGACCCTCGTTATTTTATTATGTGCAATTGAAGTCTTTGGATGCATTAAGTGTGCACATGATTAGCATAAAAAATCCGTCTTTGGATGCATTTTAATAAATTTTGTAAGTGTGCACATGCCTTGTATGTGCATTTAGGGTGGGCATTTTAGTCATTAAATCAAAATTGACGGGTCAATGTGGTTGATCTAACAAATTTGTTAGAAATTGAGGGTTAGATTCAATTAAAACTTAAAATGAAAGCTAAACTCAATTGAATATAAACTAACGAGTCAAACTCTAAAAAAAAACCCCAAATAAAATGTCTAAAAATGCATAGGTTTCTAGATTCTGTGTTCTAATAATACACATCTATCACCAATAAAGTCTTAATGCTGACTTTTTTTTCACTTCACTCTAGGTACATCAACAAAGAACTTATACCAGCTGCCTCTGCCTATGTTGGGTTAGCTTTACCAGAAAATGTCGGATCCTGGCAGATGGAAGGAAAGGTTTCATTCTATACTTTCTCTTAAATCTATGGTTTCCACTTTTCTTCATCATGTGTAATATCTCAAAATTTTCATCGTTGTTATATTGCCATTTGTTTCACAGGGTTACCAATTTTGGACTAGAGCTGGTCCTGATGGTTCTTTTGCTATTAACAACATTCGAGCTGGAACTTATAATCTGTATGTAACAATTCCTGGTTTTATTGGAGATTTCATGTCATATACACCACTTACAATCACACCAGGTATTTAGTAGTCATATGTAAGTCATTGTTGTCACTATGACATAATAAAAATACTAAACATTACATTGTAGAGAATCAACCTATAAGAAAAACTAAATATGCTTCAGAAATCAATTTATTTATTTGCTGGTATCTTTTGAAACAGGAAAGAACATTGAATTGGGTTCTCTTCAATGCACCCCACCAAGAGCAGGTCCTACTTTATGGGAAATAGGCTACCCCGATCGTACAGCTGCAGAGTTTTTTATCCCAGATCCTAATCCCAACTATTTTGATCCAGTCCTTGTAGATGAAAACAGGTTTACTTTCTTCTTCTTAAAAATACTTGGAGAATTTATTTTAATGGAGATTTGATGACAAAAAGAACTGAATATGTTGTTGTAAACTTGGTTTTCAACAGGTTTAGGCAATATGGGCTATGGGAGCAATATGTCATTTTGTATCCTAAGGACGATGTTATCTATACTATCAATAGTAGTGACTATAAGAAGGATTGGTTCTTCTGTCACGTGACGCGGTCTGGACTTAAACTTAATATAATGAGTTAAATCTTTTTCCTTTCCAGTCTAGTTATAGATGATTTAGTTTCTCCTTCCATGTTAATTTCGATCATTGTTCACTATGCAGGAAGATACAACCTGGCTCATTCACACCAACCACATGGAAAATTAAATTTAATCTCAACGATGTGCAACAGAATGGGTTTTATACATTGAGAATTGCACTTGCATCTTCTTCACACGCCAGATTGGAAGTATGTTACTTGTTAATTTTGTTTAAAATAATGGTGATACTTGCACATAGCTAGGTTTCAAAATAATTTCTCATAATCATGAAATTCTTTACAAATAAATAAATAAAATTTGTGAAGCTTGACAACATGGCTTAACTATTACTTTTAAGTAACCACTCATTGAAATTGGAGCTTAATATCCATCATCATCATCATCTAATTATTAATGCATTATTATTCGTTTGCTGATACAGCTTCTTACATTTTTTTGAAGGTTAATTTTAATGACCTGCCTGCAAGTCCTCACTTCTCGACTGGATTAATAGGGAAAGATAATGCAATTGCCAGGCATGGAATTCATGGAATGTATACTTTGTTCAGTATCAATGTGCAGAGTTCTTGGCTTCTCAAAGGGGAAAATGTAATTTTTTTCACACAAAGTTCAGCAAAGGGCACCTTTGAAAGTGTCATGTATGATTATATTCGTCTTGAAGCCCCTCCTAATAGTGTTATTTAGGATGACAAATAAGTTATTCACTTCATATGTATTCGTTTTTTCAATAACACATCAATTCTTTGTTGTTGGTTTTTTCATAGAATCACCTATATTTGTTTCATCTTTCTTAATTTCTATAACACAAATAATAATAACAATAATAGTAAAAAAAAAAAAAAATTTGTTTAGATTGTGCTTTTTCATAAATAATTGTGGTTACATACATTTTGTGGTACCAATTGACTACTAATCCCACTCCAGTAAAGTCTTTCATTTTTTTGCGCAGTTATGTAAGCTAGGGTTGAAGGGAACCCATCCTCAATATAAAAAGAAGAAAAGAAAAGAATTCAAGGGCGGGCACACCCTATCCACAAACAAAACTAGCAAAAGCAAAGCTAAGAGCATCTAAAAACATAAGCATGCTGAAAGCACTTAAAAGGAAGAAAAACAAGTTGCAAAATAAAGACATGTAACACTCTAATGTACCATTTTTCGACTTTGTCCAAATCAATAATTGTATTCATTTTCTGGCTGAGAGGAGTAGAAGTCAGCAAGTCCCCATTGTTCAACTTAGCAATGAAATCTACCACTTGGTTGGTCTGTTTTTATTTGCGATAATATCTAGTCAGTATAAACTTACCCTGTTTTTCTCTAATTGACATCAATACTGTCACAACATATCCAATGCGGCTTGGCTATATTATTGAGAATATCAATGACGACTTGAGTCAGACTGGCTGATCCATAGTAACTGAATGTTGCATTGTTTGGTCACCAGTAGATCTTGTGTTTGGATTCATTATGTAAATGAATTGACAAACACAATGTTTTTTGCAAATTTATTAACTTTTATATATATATATACTTCAGCGAAATCAGATATCAGAGAGCTACAACAATGTTTGTTAGAAGCTTGTTCACTTGGGTCGGAAAGGTTTGAAGGATGTCAACAATAGTTCAAGTCGGAGACATAATCAATTTGCGATTTCTCAACAATGGAGCTCTGGCATCACTCTTTTCAACTTCGTTGTTGTTCTGCTCAATGTAGTCAAAACCATCCAAAGCCACCGCTTTTAGCGCTTATTTGTTGAAGCGTGAAGCCATAAAATTCATGACTTCATTAAACAAATACATTAATTATCTATGCATTAATAATCTATATATTAATAATGTTGTTATATTTTATTTACTTAAGGTGATTGCTTATGAAAGTAAATCGTGGGACAGTGAAAAGTAGTTCACAGGAAGACATTTGTTGAAGAACAATTCTAGGCAGCCTGGGTTTTGCTGTCTAGAATTTTTAAAAGTATGGTGTTACAATGAATGGTAACAAACAAACAATATGAACAGCCAATGACACCTCAACGGTTAGAGCTTGGCGGATGGTATCACTAAGTCATGGGTTCAAACCCAACTTGCGGTATGAGATCCTATAAAAATCCTACTTGCCTTTCAAAAAACTAGTAGAAAAGCGAAATGCATATATTTAGAAACTTAGATACAATCAAAATGCATATATTTACTTTTTTTATATAATATTAAAGTCATATTTTTAGGGCCTATTTACTTGCGTAAAGCCATCGTTTGGAGCTTTGCTTTTCACTTAAAGTCAAGCCATGACAATTAGTAAATAACTTCAACTTTTTTTTTTTTTTTTTTTTTTTTTACTATGGTATTTTTTTATCCCTTAACCCCTCCTACCCCAAATGCCGCCGGCTGGGTTCGACCCTGTGACCTAGTGATACCATCCGCCACTGCTCAACCGCTGAGCCATCACACCTTTGGCAAATAACTTCAACTTTGCTTCACGCTTTGATTACCTTAGTTCCACTGTGACATCGTGTTGGAAGCGGTGGCTAAACAAAAAAAGTTGGTGCTTTTAGGCGTACGATCCACATTCCATAGTCCTCAATCCATAATTCCTCTCACCAAGTACACCCTCTCCTTCCTTTTTCCCTCAAAATGCTATAAAACCGAAACCCTAGCAAGCTCTGTTTCTTCTTCTCTGCAAACTTTGCATCCAAATCCCAAAAACCTCCACCACCCCAAATCCCCTATCACCGCCACCATGGGTCGTGTTCGTACAAAGACAGTGAAGAAGTCCTCCCGCCAAGTGATCGAGCGCTACTACTCACGAATGACACTCGATTTCCACACCAATAAGAAGATCTTGGAGGAGGTCGCAATCATCCCATCGAAGAGACTCCGAAACAAGATCGCTGGGTTCTCCACGCATCTCATGAAGAGGATCCAGAGAGGCCCAGTGCGTGGGATCTCACTGAAACTGCAAGAAGAGGAGAGGGAGCGTCGCATGGACTTCGTGCCTGAGGAGTCCGCCATCAAGACTGATCTGATCGAGGTTGATAAGGAGACCATTGACATGCTTGCTGCCCTTGGGATGGCTGACTTGCCTGGTGTGGTGAAGCAGGCCGAGCCTGCTTCTGCTGGCATCCCCGCTTTCGCAAGAGGTGGAGCTGGACAAGGAAGGAGGTACTGAGCGAGAAACTAAGCTGAATGAGGCGTTTAATGGGTTAGTAGTTTGTTTGGAGTAATGGGTACTTTAGATTTGATGGTTTTCTTGTTTGGTTATAATTACTTTTGCTTGAATTTTGTCGAACATAGTGACGTGTTTAGTTGTTTGATAGTTTGATTTGAATATTTTGGAGCAATGGGTATCTTTTGTTTTGATGTTTGTTGATGTTATTGCTGTCTGGGTAAATTTAATTTTGCTTAAATGTGTAGAACATAAGTGGGTTTTAGTTGAAAATTTTGATTTAGTAGTAATGGGGATTTTAGATAATAAGAGATACATATGCTTGAAATTTTTTGAATGGATAGAGATGAAGTTTTCTGTTCTTAGTAGTAGTGACATTGTTAATTTGCAACATCGAATGTGTTCTAGTGGTTCTGTTATACTGAGTCTGTACTATGTGCTTTTGATTGTGTCCATTGTTGGTGTTTACTGACTTTGGTCTACATGGTTGTTTATGTTTTGGATTGGTTTATTTATTGTGTTACATTGGTTTACAATGAGGTCAGTAATAGAAGAATATTAGTGCGACTTGATGTGAAATACAAAAAACGAAAAATTGCTTTTAAGAGTCCAATAGGCTACTCAATTTTCTAATCTACAAAAATGTTAAAATTTGGGTCAGACCTGTTGGATCTCACAGTTCTTCTCTTGACCTCATGCTCTACAGTTGGACTGCATAATTTTTCGAAGACTAAAGTGAGGACAACCTCTTATATGTTGTTCAGCGTCCTGACGGCTGTCCACAATGGTATAGAAAAATGGTATTGATTTTTACCATGTGGGAGGTGGCATTAGACAATATGTAACGCTGAGATCATTTTGGCTTTTGTACATTAGTATTTTAGATGACGTAAGGTCTACTTTTTGGTAGAGTTTGGTCACACAATTGTCAAAATACATAAATTTCAGCATCTTAATTGACAATGTATACAGAGGAAAACCATTTAAACCTTGAACATGGCCCTTGCTCAATGCTCAACTTACATTTTATCTTCATTTTTCTCTTATCTTACTGCTCATCATGAGGGACAGTGGGAAATTAACGTTTTAATTGATTCACGAGAGGCGTTAGGAGACTCGTTAAGTCTAGGTGTCGTCAAAATAACAAGTTGATCACATAAATGCATATTGACAAGGAGACACTCAAATAGGCTCAGTTGTTTTTATTTTTAGTTAAATCTTTAGTTAAATCCAATCCATTTGTATATTGTTATTATTATTTTCTTTGGGCCCACATGTCAAAAGTAAAAAGGTAATAATGTTGATACAAGATAGAACTTAAGGAGTATGTCATAGAAGATTTTGGGGACATATTCATATTCATTAAAGTAACATCGTGATGTAGCTCTTGCACATTGATATGAATATTTTTCAACCCTTCTCAAAGAAGCTCCTTAAAATATCTCTTCCATTGATATTTCTTTTACTTTTGATGTGTGGGTCAAAGGGAATACAAAAGTAATAAAAGTACATGGCATATGTATGTCGTTTGAAATAAAAAGTGGGACACAAACCGTTTAAAGTTATTTAAAAAATAATAAATAGCTCCTTCGCACTTCCTTATTTTAGGTAGAGAGAATACCCTCCTTAATGTCATGTCATAGGTTGAAGAGGCTGTTGGCGTAAAAAAAAGGTTCTCCTTAAAAGTTGCCACATTTATTGAGTAGACTATTAATAATTGTTTGGAGATGCCATTTTTCGAATTTTGAATGGTGTTAACTTATACATGTTGAGTTAGGCAGTGGAAAGTGGGGTGGAAGAAACTTCTTCACCTCCTCAAAGTGTTGCGTAATCATGAAGTGTATCACTTGCTTTGAAGATAAAAGAAAGCTGGAGAAGTTTGTGAAATAGATAAGAAGGAAGAATGATGTGAAAGGGAGAAGAATGAAGGTGTGAAGTTTTCATCACTCTCTCTCTCAAAGGAACAAGGCAAATTGGAGAACTCGTTAGCCGATCCAATCTCTGACTTTGTGTGCCACATCTAGACACTATAAAAATACCCATTGAGGCCTCAAGTGCATGAGTTAGATGAGTTAGCTTGAGTCTGTGTATTTGTTTGCTAAATCAGGAAACCCAATCGGATTAGTTTTTTTTTATTTGTTTGGGTTTAGTTTACATTTGTTAATTTGTTTGGGATTCTATTTGAGTTTCTATCAAAAAACCAATTTGAGAGGGAGTTCATAATTTGTTTGTAATCCAAATTTAAAGAATATGAGTTCAATTTTGTTCCTTGTTCAGTTGGGTTTTCATTTGTTAATTTGTGTGGTTTTGTTTGAGATTTGTGTTAGAAAGAAACCCAACTACAAAACTCAAACATAATCCCGAACAAATTAACAAATGAAAACCCAACCCAAACAAAGAACAAAACTAATAAGATGTCGGATTTCCCAAATTAGCAAATAGATTGCGAAAACAAATGGGACAAAACTCTATGTTAGAATAAGTTAACTCATACATTGAGGGATTGATCTCATGCCCCAATGGGTCTATTTGTAGTTTGTAGATGTGACAAACAAAGTCGGAGATTCTATTGGCTAATGAGTTGTCCAGTTTGTCTTGTTCATTTTGGAAAGGCGGTGATGGAGTTTCCACCACCTTCTTCATTAGTTTCTCGTCCACATTATTCTTTTTTCTTCTTTTCTATTCCACAAACTTCTCCAACCTTCTTTCATCCACAAGGCAAGCTCACATACTTTATGGTTTACACTTTGAAGAGGTGCTTCTTTCATCTCCTCAATTTCCACTGCCTAACTCAACAATACATTGGGTTGCATCATCTTTTAGTGTCTTCATGAAATTTATATGATTTGATATTCATTTTTTTTTTCCAGTTGAATGTCAATAATAAATTTCACGAAATAAATCAAAGCACCCTTTTTTTTCTACATGTTAGCAAGGGGGTGTCATTCCAATGTGAAATTTCATGTGTGCAGGGGTATCATGCTTTGTACTCCCGTCTGTGACTTTCTTAGTCACTCTTAGTCTTTTCAATTAATATATGCTCTCTTTGTTTGATTATCCAAAATAAAGAGTTTTCAAGTGATTTGTAGCTATAGTTCAAACAACTCAAATCAAATCTTCAGGAGGTGACTCTAAAGCCAATAAATTCCATATATGGTGGAAATTTACAGCGATAGTTTGTTTTTGGATCATTGATTTCCCTTTATTAATTGGATTGAATAGGGTGTGATTTAACAACCGGAAGTTTGGAACAATTTGTATTCTGAAAGGTTGAGCTAATCTTGTTGGAAGTGGTTGGGTCCAATATATGTTGATTATCTCTGGTAATTTTTATTTGATCCATTTTCTACCAGTTGATTTTGACGAGAGACGAGTCTGTGGTTTTTAAGCTGAGTTATGTTTGAAGGCGATTAGTTCTTTATAGCATGGTCAGCGTTTTCCGTTTCTTTTTACATTGTTCACTGCTGTATGAATTTAAGGTTCTTTTCTAAATGATTGTAGCTGCTATGCTCCACACCTGTTTGTTTCATCGGATAATAATTGTTGGAAATGTCTTCCCATGTTGTTTATGTATTCTCTTGATAAAACGTCGTCATGGTGTGCCTTATGGGTTGCGATTTGCCATTTTCTCGCATGCTGTGTTAAGTTCAATAACTTTATCTGTCTTTCAGCAACTTGTGTTTCTAGCATTATCTTTCAGCTTTCTTCACCTTTGGCATCCTGGACTGTGATGAGTATTTCCGCAAGGTATCTTGGTTGAAGTCTATCATCCCAAACTCCAGATCGATGGTTGTAGAACCCTTGTTAACCAACATAGTGCAGCACTTGAAGGACTTAGGTTTAATTTATGGTTTGTATCCATCCTATTCTCCCTCAAGCCACACGATTGTAATTAGTAGAACTGCCTCTGTTCCCCTTCTGAGAACTGTAATTAGTAGAATTGTGGGCTGGCCAATGATCAAGTAATTGGTGCTAATTGAAAAATGTCATTGACTACAAATACATACCATAAACTGAAAAACTCATTTTTGACCTGAAGTGCTTGATATTACTGCCCATGTTTTTCCTTTTTCAAACCGAAGAAAGGGTTGAGCACCCACGTCAAGAACAAGGTTCAGCTCACTCACATAAGCACCCACGTCAAGAACAAGGTTCAGCTCACTCACATAATGCGATTATCACTGGCTAGATAAAGTGCAGCTTTTGCGACATTATTCACCTTCAAAACAGCACCTTTAACGTTCCTTACACTACTAAGGAACGTTTCCATCTCTGCTCTGTTCTCAGGTGGTATCTCCATCATCATGTTGGTTGCCACGGCAAAAAGGAGAAATGCAGTTCAGACGTAATACCATATCTCCCCAACTCAGCCGATATGTTGCGTATCACACTTATAAGTCCTTGTTTTGATGCAACATAACTGTGATTTAATGTGCAAGCAATAGAAGCAGTGGCACTTGCCGTAAACAGTATGCAGCCGTTGCAAGCTGGTACCGTTACTCTTGCTGCATGTTTCGCCCCTAGTAACCCTCCAACTAAGTTCACACCGAGGATTTTCTGTATGTCTCCCTTATTGATGTCCGATATGCTTTTTGGTTGTCATCCATGGTTCCTGCATTATTGTACATACCGTACTTCTTAACAGCGAGATCAACGAAGTTGCATAAATCATCTTTATTTGTAACATCACAATGGACAAACACAGCTTTTTTATCAAGCTCTTGACATAGAGCTAGGCCTAGGCTGCAGACCTCCCTCACCCCCAAGCCCTCGCCCTCTAGAAAAGCCATTTTTTAATATTTAATAAAATATTTATTATGGATAATATTAATATTAGCCCATGAGATCAGCCCAACTGTTTTGTTGTTGTGAACTCATGATGTTTGGGTTGCTCTTGTTAATGTAAAATACAAGTTATATCTTGGCATAGTAAAGGTGTTGAATGTTTTGGTGCTATTTTTTTTTGGTGAAATCCCACTGATTCCGTTTCGTCCCAAATTTGTTTGGGATGAGACGAGGTCAGCATGAGGTATATCCCGTTCTGATCCCGAGTGAATGGGATGAAATCCATCACATCCCCTGCCCACCCCTAGATATGACTACATTTCAAAAGTCTTGTAGCTTCTAAAAACTTGATATACGACTTATAAATATCATAACGACTTATTTATATTAAATTTAAACAAATATTTACAGGAAAGTCACAAATATTTACCTGAAAATCCTTGAGGAATTTGCTTTGTCTAAATCAAAATTAAGAAATGGTTACTTGATTAAACTAAGGCATGTTTTATACGGTTTGAAAGGATGTGGTATGACTGTTTTAGACTCTTAGTCAATATTTGTGTAAGGTAGCTGATGCAAATTTGCTCAAGTGTATTTTTTAAGATATTATTAACTATTTTTATTATCATTGCAGTTTATGTAAATCTGTTTTCCAACTATTTGAACAAATTTATTGGTATTGTTAAGGAACTTGTCAAAGAGCCAGGCCGACAATCTAGGCCAACTCCAATACCATCCATCATTCTAGAGATGCTCATAATGGCCCAATCGAACACAATCACACGAACAGAGCCCCCTGGCAATGTCCTAGTGCTAAAGGCTTGACCCTCTAGATTTTTTTATTGCTAAGAAGACATAATGATGTGTATTGAGATGTGATATGCCATGAAGACTGAGATGGCTTAATGTAAATGTTTGTCTTGGAGTTAGGCTTTAAAGTCATTTTTTGTCAAATTTGGGTTTTTTTACACTTTTACCCATTTTCTTTAAAACACAATCACAAACATTATCTATAAAAATGGTAGAAGTGTAAAAAATTCAAAACCTAACTAAAAAGTGGCTATAAAACCTAGCTGCCTAGAATTTGAATTAATGTAATTGTTGATTGAGGCTGCATTACTTTTACTCTTCACATGGGACATTGTTAGATGACTTGATAGTTGGGAAGAAATAAAAATGATTGAGGCTGCATTACTTTTACTTTTTTATTCTTTGTTGTCTGACAGAAAGGGGGTATCACGCTGTCAGGACTCAAGGTCAGAGGCCTTCCTAATGGTCTCAAAACTCAATGTTCCCTTTTGAAAAGTGCCCAAATGCTTAGCATCTATATTATAGGGGGAAGGTTTGAGCTCTTGACTGTGAGGATGTGTTGCCTCCATTGCATAGTCGGGCCAGACTGTACCGCTAGCATTTTTATTATTTGCTTTGCATTGCTTTTCAACTTCAAACTTGTATTTTCTTCGATTGATAGCATCGAACTAGTCTTGAGCAACGTCCTTCCGAACGTTCCTCCCCATTGTAATCTATTGAATGTGAATGAGAGCTTTTACTTACTATTGTGCATTGTTATATTGTCTACAGATTGATATTGTGCATTCTCAAGTTAATATTTGTGCCCGTCAAAGTAACTACTCATAGGCTTACTAGTGAGTTGGATAGCTAGTGCCGCACGGATTACTAGTCCGTGACAGTTGGTATAAGAGCCAGAGCTTGTTGAATGCAAACCAGGATGCAGGAAATAAATGAGCGTCTTAGCGCTATGGAGGAACGACAGACCAGTCGAATGCATAGACTGGAAAGCAGAATGGACCAGCTGAACACTTTGGGAGAACAGATTAGTCGGTTGGATGGACTCTTTTCACTGGCAGACAGAGTGGATTCGCTAGCTGAGCATGTTGATAACTTAGAGGGAAGAACAGTCGCAATGGAAGAGTCGCCTCACCCCACAGCTCAGGTGATGAGTGACTTCCAATTACAGTTGGAGGACTTATTTGCAAGGGTTGGCTTGCTCACTAAGGCCACAGGGACGACTGATCACCCTAGGATGAAAGTACCCGAGCCAAAGTCATATGCTGGGGCACGAGATGGGAAGGAGTTAGAGAACTTCTTGTTTGATCTGGAGCAGTATTTTCGCGCGGTGAACCCCGAATCAGAAGAAGCCAAGGTTACCATGGCGACCATGTACTTAGCAGGTGATGCAAAGCTATGGTGGAGAACCAAATATGCAGATACGGAAGAAGGTCGCATCCTTATTAGAACTTGGGCAGACCTCAAGAAGGAACTCAGAAATCAATTCTTGCCTGAGAACACTGATTTCTTAGCAAGGAGGAAGCTCCACACCATCAAACAGACAGGCAATATTCGAGACTATGTCCGACAATTCTCAACTTGCTTGCTAGATATTCGAGACATGTCTGAGAAGGACAAAGTTTTCTGTTTCATGGAACAAGCTCAGCCGCTTCTACAAGCAGAATTGCAAAGGCAGAAGGTGACAGATATTACAAGTGCTATTGCGGCAGCAGAAAAGTTTGGTGATTATATGCCAATGACTGGATTCACTTCACTCAATCACTCCACAGCTAGAACTGGCAGTACCAATTCAAGTTCAAGGTCGAATGCTCGCTCACCTCACCAAAATTGGGGAAACTCAAGTCAGAACCGAGGAAACTATAATTCCTGGCCGTCCAACCAGAATTGGAGTTCCAACAAAAATTGGAATGCCAGCTCCAGCAACTCAAATTACAACAAGTCAACAACAAAGGAAAGCAAAACTACTCTGGGCAGTGGAGACCATCTGCCCCTGCCCCATGCATTCTTTGCAATAGTAGAGATCACCCAACAGGCAAATGTCCATCCAAACCAGCTCTACACTCATTAATGTCCTTGCTTCAAGCAGAACCTTCTAACCCGACCGCATCGAGCTCGAACCCCACCAACAGTGAGACCTCCCAAATGGGAGCTCTACGCAAGCTCAATGCTGTCAAAGGAGAAATGTATGAGCACCCACACAAAAAGGCTTTACAATACATCGACATCACTATCAATGGGTTCCCTTCCCAAGCATTGTTGGGTTTCGGAGCGACAGACAATTTTATTGCCCCAGATGAAGCTAGACGTGTGGGTCTGAACTTAGAAGGAGATGTGGGCAAGTTGAAGGCTGTCAACTCTGAGGCAATCTCTATTAATGGTATGGCTAGAGCTGTGCCACTACAGGTTGGTCCATGGGAAGGAAGATCAAACTTCTTGGCCGTTCCACTTGATGATTTTAAGGTGATTCTTGGCCAACAATTCTTCCGAGGAGCTGCAGCAGGACCATTACCTTTCATGGACTCCTTGGGGTTTTTCGGACCCAGACTACGCATTGTACCAACCTCAATTCGACCAACAACTCATGATAGAATATTGTCGGCGCTCCAAGTCAAGAGGGGCTTGGCCAAAGGAGAAGATACATACTTAGCTGTGGCAAAGCTAGAGATGGAAGATGATACTAGCAAAATCCCTGAGGAAGTTGCCCAAGTTATTGCTGAATTCAGAGAAGTGATGCCGAATGAATTGCCAAAGAATCTACCTCCCAGAAGGCTCATTGATCACGAAATTGAGTTAGTCCCTGGTGCCAAGCCACCCGCACGTAGTCCATATCGCATGAGCCCTCCAGAGTTGACCGAATTGAGAACACGACTAGATGGCTTGTTGGAGTCAGGATTCATTCGGCCCTCTAAAACACCTTATGGGGCACCAGTTTTTTTCAGTGGAAACATGATGGCAGTCTTCGCCTTTGTGTTGATTATAGAGCCTTGAACAAAGTCACTATAAAGAACAAATACCCGCTGCCGCTCATTGCAGACTTATTCGACCAACTTGGATCCGTCAGATACTTCACAAAACTTGACTTGAGATCAGGTTACCATCAGGTCCGCATTGCTGCTGGTGACGAACCTAAAACTGCTTGTTCTACTAGATATGGGTCATATGAGTTCTTAGTAATGCCCTTCGGCTTGACCAATGCTCCAGCTACATTTTGCACCCTTATGAATGGCTTGTTCCGTCACCTTCTGGACAAGTCTGTGGTTGTCTATCTTGACGACATTGTGGTTTATAGTGGGACTATAGAAGAACACTTACATCATTTGCGAGAAGTGTTCCACATCCTTAAGGATAATCATCTCTTTGTCAAGAAGGAAAAGTGCTCATTCGGCCAGACCCAGATCAATTTCTTGGGTCATGTTATTGGCAATGGCAAGATTCGGATGGACATGGAGAAAGTCAAGGCAATCCATGATTGGAACTCTCCCAAGAACGTATCTCAACTACGTTCTTTCCTTGGACTCGCAAACTATTATCGTCGCTTCATAAGGTACTACTCTAAAAGAGCTGTTGCCCTGACAAATTTGTTGAAACAAGACCGAAATGGGAATGGGATAGGCAATGTGAAGCTTCATTCCAAGACTTGAAATCGGCCGTGGTGAAAGATCCAGTATTGGCCTTGCCAGACATCACTAAGCCCTTTGAAGTACAAACAGATGCATCTGATTATGCCTTAGGGGGAGTTTTACTTCAAGATGGTCACCCGGTAGCATATGAGAGTCGAAAGTTGAATGATACAGAGTCTCGTTACTCAGCTCAGGAAAAGGAATTGCTAGCCATTGTACATTGTTTACGGGTGTGGAGACACTACCTCTTGGGATCTCAAGTTCTTGTTAAAACGGATAATGCTGCAGCAAGCCATTTTCTTACTCAGAAGATGCTCACCTCCAAGCAATCTCGATGGCAGGAAAAATTAGCAGAATTTGACTTAGTATTGGAATACAAGCCAGGGCGCACTAACAATGTAGCTGATGCACTCAGTAGAAGGGCGGACCTTGCCGCGCTAACCCATACCGGTCCGAGCCACACCATCTTGGAGAAGATCAAAGTAGGCCTACAGACCGATCCACAAGCGAAGGCGATTACAGAGTTGATCAAGCAGGGCAAAACTCGACGGTTCTGGATAAAAGATGGAGCAATACTCACAACTGGTAATCGCCTCTATGTTCCGAGAACTTCTGGTCTGAGGAAAGAACTTTTGAGATAATGCCATGACACTCATTGGGCGGGCCATCCAGGTTGGAGACGAACACTTGCATTGCTAGAGAGGGGGTACTATTGGCCACAGATACAGGAGGATGTAATGGCCTATGTTCGAACCTGCCTTATTTGCCAGCAAGATAAGGTTGAAAGAGATCGACCAGTAGGCTTACTAGAGCCTCTGCCTGTCCCAACTCGCCCTTGGGAAAGTGTTTCCATGGACTTCATTACGGGGTTACCGAAAGTGGAGGATTTCAGAAGTATCCTTGTAGTTGTCGACCGATTCTCAAAGTATGTGACATTTGTGCCAACCGGACTGACTTGCACAGCTGAAGATACGGCGCAATTGTTCCTCAAGCATGTCGTTAAGTATTGGGGACTGCCCGAAAACATTGTTAGCGACCGTGATGCTCGCTTCACAGGAAAGTTCTGGAAGGAGTTGTTCAAGCTCTTGGGATCCAAACTTAATATGTCAACAAGCCAACATCCCCAATCCGACGGACAGACTGAGCGCTTTAACTCTATGCTTGAAGAATACCTTCGTCATTTTGTCAGTGCAAACCAGAAAAATTGGGTGGGACTACTTGATGTTGCACAATTCTGTTTCAACTTACAAAAGAGCTCAGCTACTCACTCCAGCCCCTTTCAGTTGGTCACCGGTCAGCAACCATTGACACCACATACAGTGCTGACCGGATACCAAGGACCCAGCCCCAGAGCTCTTGAATTTGTCAAAGCCTGGCAGAAAAACATTGAAGTTGCTCGAGCCTATCTTGAGAAAGCCTCCCGTCACATGAAGAAATGGGCGGACAAGAAGCGACGAATCGATCCTTTTGAAGTCGGGGACTTGGTATTGGTGAAGTTAGATATGTTCAACAAGTATAAACGGACGGCTAGAGCACACAACAATTTGTTTCGCAAGTATGAGGGACCGGTACAGATTATTGAGAAAGTAGGCAAAGTCTCCTATCGCGTCAAGTTACCACATTGGCTCCGCTTCACCCATCCTGTCTTCCATGCAAGTAACTTGAAGTCTTACCATGCCGATGCCGCCGATCCCACAAGAAATGTATCTACCCGAGCATTGCCTAAGCATCCTACTAAGCCAGATCGAGAAGTGGAAGAAATCTTAGCTTACCGTCTCATCAACAACACAGGCCCGGATAGAGAGTATTTGGTCAAGTGGCAGGATGAACCTCCTTCAGAGATCAGTTGGGAGCCAGTCGAGCATCTACTGCCATACCTCTCAAAGCTGGAAGAGTACTTGGAAAAGTTCGCTGCGAGGGCGTCAGCGAATTGAGTGTGGGAGAGTGTCAGGACTCAAGGTCAGAGGCCTTCCTAATGGTCTCAAAACTCAATGTTCCCTTTTGAAAAGTACCCAAATGCTTAGCATCTATATTATAGGGGGAAAGTTTGAGCTCTTGACTGTGAGGACGTGTTGCCTCCATTGCATAGTCGGGCCAGACTGTACCGCTAGCATTTTTATTATTTGCTTTGCATTGCTTTTCAACTTCAAACTTGTATTTTCTTCGATCGATAGCATCGAACTAGTCTTGAGCAACGTCCTTCCGAACGTTCCTCCCCATTGTAATCTATTGAATGTGAATGAGAGCTTTTACTGACTATTGTGCATTGTTATATTGTCTACAGATTGATATTGTGCATTCTCAAGTTAATATTTGTGCCCGTCAAAGTAACTACTCATAGGCTTACTAGTGAGTTGGATAGCTAGTGCCGCACGGATTACTAGTCCGTGACACACGCCCTGATTTTGAGGCGCGACATGTGATACCCTTGTGTCAGCAGATCTAAGGGGAGGGTGAGGGAGAAGCCTAAGAACCTGTGGTTCCCAAGAAGATTAGTAAGCTACAAATGTGAGAGCATAGTCTCACATCGCCTAAAGGTGAAAGGGTGATGTACTATATATGTACGAGGTTGGATCCATAAAGTACTACGCGTTTTAAAGTCATGCCCAAAATGGATAATATAATAATCTGTGGATCGGGTCGTGACAGAATGATATCAAAATCTGACTCAGCCAAAAGTGTGTCAATAAGGAAGTTGGGCCCCAAGGGGGGTAGACCATGATACCCTTGGGTTGGCGGACCTGAGGGAAAGGGTGAGGGAGAAGTTCAAGAGCCCATGAATCCCAAGAGGGTTGAAAAGTTACAAAAGGGGGAAATGGTGTGGGAGAAACCCAAAAGCCCATGGATCCCAAGAAGGTTAACAAGCTACAAATGGGAGATCATAGTCCCACATCGCTTGGGTGCGGGAGGGTGACATACTATATATCTACGAGATTTGATCTACAAAGTACTACACATTTTAAAGTCGTGCGGGCCTTGGGCCCAAAATGAACAATATAGTACTTTGTACATCAAGTCGTGACACGACCCCACCAATTTCGAGCATCGACAACTTAGCTCCATTTGCATCATTACCATCAACAACACTACCACTTGCACTCAGGTGGGGTATACTCATTTGCCACAAAACAAATAAACGAGTCAGCACTAGCAGGTATGAACAAACCACAAATACATTAAAAAAAAAATACTACACAGTCATAGAATGCCATGATGATCCTCTAAAATACAGTATATGTATCTGAGGTAAACCAACATATCTCTAATGCATGAGATGCAAGATAAAGACTAAGATGTGAGATGCTATGAAGACTGAGTGGCTCAATGTAATTGTTGATGGAGGCTATAGTGCAACTAGTCCTACATTACTTAACACTTGATATGGGACGTTGTTATATGACTTGATAGTTGAGAAGAAATAAAAATGAGCATATACTTATTGATTATTACTTTTATATTTTTTTGTTGTCCGACAGAAAATGGTAAATTATTGTTTCCTCATATTAAATTATTTTCGGGCATTTGTCGAAGATCTTCTCAATGAACTTGGAACGAACTTTCTCTTCTTTACCCCGTCTCTCGTATCTTTCTCTGGAATTATTTGTTTAAAAACAAACACTGTTTAGTTGGGACTGACCATACTTGTTTTCAAGGAAAATACTCATAAGAGAAAAATAAGGGAAATTTTGAGGGGAAAAAAAAAGCTTGTAAGTTAGAAGATGATATGAATAGAATTTGATACAAAACTTGATTATTCCAGAATCATAGAAAGAGATGATGTCTATAAGGAAACAAACAGGACAACAACAGACAGCTTTATATACTTACTACAATTCACTTGGACATATAGGCTTTCAAAGCCATTTTGAAAGCAGGAGTGGTGGTGCTATAACCACCATCAACAACAAGGTTCATCCCACTCACATACCTGCCCTCATCACTCCCCAAGTAAACGACCGCCTCCGCAACATCTTCAGCTTTCATCACCGTCCCTTTCAAGTTCGCCGACTCATAAACAATACCCTCAACTGTCTTCTCATCCAACCCAAGAGCACCTGCTAGCATTGGTGACGCCACACCATAAGGAGAAACACAATTCACTCTAATCCCATACTGTCCAAGTTCTACACACAAATTCCTCATCAGCCCTATCACAGCATGCTTTGATGCCGCATAAGCATGTGAAGTCTCTCCATTGAGAATTGAAGCAACACTAGAGGTGACTATGATGCTACCTTTCTTTGCCGGGATCATCACCCTTGCAGCATGTTTAGCACCCAAGAAGACACCATACACATTTACATCCATTACTCTCTTAAAATCTTCGCTATTGGTATTTAGAACTTGTAAACCAGAGGTGCCTGCAGTGCCTGCATTGTTGAACATAATATCAAGCTTCCCATACATAGACATGGTAGTGTCTACCGCATTTTTATGTCAGTTTCTTCGGTTACATCACAATGGGTGAAGGAAATAGTTTCATTTGCACTACTGTCCTTACAAACCGAGTGGCCTAATTCGTTTTGGATATCAGCAACAACGACCTTGGCACCATAACGTGCTAACAGTTTTGCAGTGCTTGCTCCTATTCCACTTGCCCCGCCTGTGATGAGCGCTACCTTGCCTTCTAACCTGCAATCAAATGGGTTCAATGTATTTTCTATGTATTTTTTATGTAGTAAAGCACATGAAGAGTTTCGAAATGAGCATTAAGAGTTTAAGACTACCTTTTCACTAAAGGAGCAAGAACCGAACCAGCAGCGCTCATCTTATTTAGCTTCAAAAGAACAGACTTCTCTGGTTTTGATTGAAGGGGTGAGAATTATATAATAATCTGAGCTAACTACATTTGCATGGAAGTCAAAACATAAATTAATTGGTGAAGTTGATGGATTAGCTAATTAGAGAGACATTAAAATGGATTAGCTAATTAGAGAGGCATTAAATGGATTAGTTGGGTAATCCATCAATCTTAACCGACTCTAGAACCCTAAACATGTATAACAAACCGTTTTATGCCTGGCTCGGTAAAAAAAAATTGTCAAAAACTGGAACAAAAGCTTCACTATAGCACTAGCGCTGAATCTGACAACCGTTTCGCGAACAAAACAGTTCTGGAAAATTATCCACAGTATTCATCCTAGCAAAATTATCCACAGTATTCATGATATCTATCCTATTTCAAGGGCTGATGTATCCTACTAATATCGATAATTTGAACAATGACCTTGATTACTTTAAAATTAACATATTTCCCAAAGCCTCAGCCAAAAACCTGAGAAATACTAATTTGATCGAACTCGTGTGCTTAATATGGGTAATCCATCAATCTTAACCGACTCTAGAACCCTAAACATGTATAACAAACCGTTTGATGCCTGGCTCCGTCAAAAAAAAATTGTCAAAACTGGAACAAAAGCTTCACTATAGCACTAGCGCTGAATCTGACAACTGTTTCTCGAACAAAACAGTTCTTGCATATGGTTCTTCCATGGTAGTATTATTGAATATGTCCTACATAACGAGGATATAGTACCTAACAAATTATATAATTGGATAAATAATGAGCTAAATTTGTCAAAAACTAATTTTCATGCTTAATCTGTCCATAACTAGTCTCGATCATGGTTCAAAATATCCCAAATGTGCGACCACAATCCTGTGGATAGCAATCCCGGTGTTGTTGTTGGCTCCATTTATCTTGAAACAGAAATGGAGAAAAAGTCTTTTTTTTTGAGGGGCAGCTATAGGATGTCAGACCTTTATTACTTAGCAAAAAAAACTTACAAACGCTACGGGGTACATGATGACGTTACCCGTATTAAGACCAAAAACCAAAATTAAAAGCCTCTATTTAAACAAGCAAAGACCAAATCTGAAACAAAACAAAGATTTGCGCCAAAAACAGACACAACCAGATCATAAAGCGAGCAAGACTGCCCACGCATCCATCTTCCATCCGCTGAAACAACCCGCTGAAAACTGTGTCGTAGTAGCGTGCAATAAACATTAGCCCACCACTGCCCGACAGGCCTCAGAAAAAGTCTTTGTTCAACATCAGATAAAGAGGGTCTGATTGTTAATCTTGTTAAGCTTTCCATTCACTTGTATAATTCTCTAGAAGAATCGATGGGTTGAGTGGTAAGCAATTTGTAGCAAAAGGATTGTAACTTTGTTTGAACGACATAGTATATGAACTGGACTAATTTACATACTATATAAGCTGTTAGTTGTCATAGTTTGGTTGTGTGGTAATGCCATAATGGGACATGTACAGATCTCTCTAAAATACAGGGATGGCAGTAGACATGGTTCGGGTTTTTCATTTACAGTTTATCGGTTCATATTTTATTTGGTTAGGCCTATTCTAAATTCTCAAAATGCTAATTCCATACCCATCACTTTGTCATCCCTACTCTCATAAAATTTTAAAATATATAAACAAGTTTGAAACAGTTGGTTTAATAGCAATGCTAACGCTACTGCCACAGTGCCTTAACTGGAGGACTGCTTAAATTACATCCACTTTATATATATAAGTAATTTTAAAAAATATATATATATATATATATATATATAGGATTACATCTATTAGTCTTCTCAGTAATATCAATAAATATGCCATTGTGTGATCATTTCCTGAAACAAATCATATATATATACTGGAACGTGTATGGCGTTATATAGTGTAATACACATCTTAATACATCATTTATAGATGGGATTGTAGCTACGAAAAGTTCTACAACTTTTCTATCACCATTGTTTCCCCTTATGGTTCCCCAAAAGTTTGTAGTGGCACCCATAAGCAAGCCTTAATTTGACATGGATAGTGGTCCAGTAATTATATATGAGTCAAGACTCGAGACCTTGAATTTACAAATACTTAAATTTTCAATTCAATATTATAATCAGTTCGATTTTTTAAGAGATTGTTAAAGTTTATTCACAATCACACCCTATGTTTCTCCAAGAGACAATCTTTACACTATGGTTGAAAATCGAATCGACAGTTTAATTTTTCACCTAAACTGTGAACCGAACCGACTTTGATCGGTTTCAAAAATTTTATATCGAAACCGAACCGATTCTACTTTATGCAAACCACAACCGAATTGACCAACTATTTTAAACATATTATATAATTTTTTATATAAAGTATATATTATTTATTATATATATTCGGTCGGTTCGATTTAGTCGGTTAAAAAATCATATAAAACCGAAAACCGAACCAACCACTTCGGTTTTGAATTTTTTAAAACTGAAACCGAACCGATCGATTTGGTTTTGATTGGTTCGATCGATTTATTCGATTTGATCAGTTTTTTGTTCAACCCTACTTTACACCTCATTCAATGAATAAGAAACTGAGACTTCAAAAGCCTGTCTAGAAACAGGGTCAACATATTCAATCTTTGTCCAAAAAAAATTGGCCTGCTATAAGTTTGGCTACATTTGGACTAAGTCCCCATTTCTCTTCAACACCCCAACAAAACAGAACAATTAGCATAGCAATCTCGAGCCAAGAATTTGATCCAACGCCAATATCACTTTTCAGAACTATGAATGAACCAATGGCTAGCTCATACGCGAAAAGGTAAAACAGAATCAAAACCTTATATGCTATTGTTTTGAATTTGATCAGATTGGAAGGACAGGTGGCAATCATCACAGGAGCCTTTTCTAGACTTGTAATATCAGTAGAAAAACAAATTTATTTAGAGGATGGGGTACTCAGAAAATTTGGTGGGTGGCTACCTTAAGAAAGAAACCCTCCTCTTTCTTTCTTCTTCCTATTTTTCTATTTTTTCTAGGGGTGGGCAAAAACCGATTTAAATTCGGTTAACCGACCGAACCGATTTTCAAATTCGGTTCGGTAACCGAACCGAAATATGAGTAGAAAGAAAATAATTTAAACCGAACCGAACCGAACCGAACCGATTATAAACGGTTCGAAATCGGTTTACGGTTTTGAACCGACCGATTTATAACCGAACCGACCGATTAATTAGATATATATATATAAATAACTAAATAACATGTAGGTGTCAATACCTGATTAGTGCAACATATGCACTGCAGTACACCCTATTGCACTGAATCACCCCCTTATCTTAAAGTTTTCAATTTTGGGCTAAAAATTGGGTCTGTAAAAAAATTGGACATGTTTTAATGAAAGTCTTTCAAATGCTTGAGCCTAAAATTTCGGCCCAACCGAACCGAACCGATCCGAAATTTGGTTTAACCGAATTCATCGGTTTACAAATATAAAATTAGATTTCGGTTTGGGTTTTGGGCAAACCGAATGAAATCGGTTTGGGGCTCAAAACCGAACCGAACCGACATTGCCCACCCCTAATTTTTTCTTTGCAGAGCGCGATTCTTCACCGCGACTCTTCTCCGCCAACTTGCGTGAGGCGAATGAGCGATTCCTTTATTCTTAATTAGTTCTCCTCTTCCTTCCCTCTTCATTCTCCTTCGTTTTTTTCACAGAAAAAAAAGTTTCAGATTCGTGGGAGATTGAACGGTGTTGGTTTTGACTGATCGGATAGCGTAGCTCCAATAAGCCTTTTCAGGGGCATTTGTGGCGTCATTTGGAACCTGTTTGAATTGCATATATGGATCAGCACCTATAATGTCACAGTAAGACATTTCTAAGTATTTTGCTAGAATAATGTATAGGATGTTCTACTCAAGTAAATTCCAATATGCACATATAAAGCATAATTTCCATCCAAACATTAAGCATACTATCAATAGCAAATGCAAATAAACATACTCATGTAATCAAACATTCTTTGACAAACAAATGAAATCTATGAAGTAAATTCATACTTAACATACCTGTTTGTCGTAATTTCTGTATAAGATTCAACTGCTGTAAACAATTCAAAGAAATAGTTAGGAACGAATGTACCAGTATTTCTTGGGTTGAGTCGCGACTAGGTCGCTCTCTTTAGGACGTTTCGCGGCTCTGCCCAAGATTGTGCTAGCAGTTTCATAGCCCCGCCGTCCCCAGGATAAAACAGCCCAGAATCTTCTCTGTCTCGTTCAAATATGCACAATAGATGAACGGTATACTAACCACCCTCTCCTTATTTGCTCGGAATCATAATCTCGTTGAAATAAATCAACTAAAACCAGATACAAAACCATGGACTGTTTTTCACAAAAAAAACACTCTGATTTGAAGAACTGATGTTGGACAGATTTTGCAAGAACTGAACTGATATACAAATCACTCTGATTTGAAGAATTGATGCTGGACAGATTTTGCAAGAACTGAACTGATATACAAATCACTCTGATTTAAAGAATTGATGCTGGACAGATTTTGCAAGAACTGAACTGATACAAGACTGTCAAAAACTTGATGCTAAACTCTGTTTGCAAAAAACCAGAGATTTCGAAGATGCAAGACTTAAACAGATTTAGAAGCAGCAAGAAGCAAAACTGCTGCTCTGTTTTGTTTGTTGTAATTCTTTTTCATCCCATCTAATAGAGAATAGAGATGGTATATATAGAATAGAAAGCAAACAAACAAAAACCGAAATAAGGACTAGATTCACTGGCAAGATGAAGTCGTGAGTTGTGGAAAAGATATGGTGGCGGATTTTTTGCCAAAAATCACGGAGCCAAGACCACGACCGTTTGGACTCATTCCTCTTTTGAAATTGATTTTTCGTTTAAATAAAAATTTCAGCAAAAAGATGTTTTGCTTTCTAAATGACCCAACCCGACGGACAGACGGCGGCGGCGGCGGGCGCGAGGGCCTATCTCTCCCCTCCTCATAAAAGAGTGGTACCCCCAAGGGGTCCAAACCCAAGTCCTAACTATCTTCTTATATACTCTACCTCAAAGAGATATATAGTTGATATGGGACTATTCATGAGAATGTGATACAAAGATCAAACCAGGGGAGAGGTCCAGGGTTCAATTCCAGGAAAACACTTATTTGTTTTTCTTTTTAAAAAACCAAATTTCCAACAGAACCTTTAAATCCCACATGCAAGGGTGATTTCAGGGTTGGCAGAAATTTCAAAAAAATTAGTTTGCATGTCCTTTAGGAAGGTTCTTTTCCGTGAATCAGGGCTTTGGGCACGAGTGTGCTGCAAATTCGTTGTTTTAGTGTTCTTGGACCTATTTCCGGCCTATTGTGTTGTTCGAAGGCGATCAGACCGGAATAGGGTAGGTTTTGCTGAATTTTGGGTGTTTGCCGAATTTAATTTGCCGAAAAGTTTTTCTTTCAGTCATGCGCCGGTTGTTATTTATATCATTTTCCAGTTTTCGGCTATTCTGTGGAACAAATCGTGACACGACCCCACCTAAAATAATTCGAGCATCGACAACTTAGCTCCATTTGCATCATTACCATCAACAACACTGCCACTTGCACACCCCACTTTAAATAATTTCGAGCATCGACAAGTTAGCTCCATTTGCATCATTACCATCAACAACACTACCACTTGCACTAAAGTGGGTTATACTCATTTGTCACAAAACAAACAAACGAGTCAGCACTAGCAGGTATGAACATACCACAAATACATAAAAGAATACTACATAACCGTAGAATGCCATGATGTTGCTATAAAATACAGTATATGTATCAGAGGTGAACCGACATACCACTAATGCATGAGATGCAAGATAAAGACTGAGATGGGAGATGCTATGAAAACTGTGTGGCCCAATGTAATTGTTGATGGAGGCAATAGTGCAACTAGTCCAGCATTACTTAGATGTTGTTATATAACTTGATAGTTGAAAAGAAATAAAAATGAGCATACACTTATTGATTATTATTTTTATATTTTTTTGTTGTGTGGCAGAAGATAGTAAATTATTGTTTCCTCATAGTAAATTATTTTCAGGCATTTGGTAGAAAACATGAGGCTGAAGATCTTCTTAATGAACTTGGAACGAATCTTCTCTTCTTTACCTTGACTCTCGTATCTTCCTCTGGATGTATTTCTTTAAAACCAAACATTGTTTATTTGGGACTGACCATACTTTTTTTCAAGGAAAATACTCATGAGAGAAAGACAAGGGAAGAGAAACAGGGAAAATTTTGAGGGGAAAAAAAGCTTGTAAGTCAGAAGATGATATGAATAGAATTTGATACAAAACTTGATTATTTCAGCAGAAATTCTAAATGTCGAGGAAGTGGGCGAGGAAATGAGTGAGGGGAGGGAGGTGGCGGGATGGGGACCGTCCACCTCCCTCGAGATGTGTGCCATCTTTTTTGGCATTCGCATCCCGAGGGAGGTGAACGGTCCCCATCCCGCCACCTCCCTCCCCTCGCTCATTTCCTCGCCATTTAGTAGTTCTCTTATTTCAGACTATAAGGAAACAAACATGACAACAGACAACTTTATATACTTACTACAATTCACTTGAACATATAGGCTTTCACATCCCTTTTGAAAGCAGAAGTGGTGGACCGTCAACAACAAGGTTCAACCCACTCACATACCTGGCTTCATCACTCCCCAAGTAAACGACCGCCTCCGCAACATCTTCAGCTTTCATCACCGTCCCTTTCAAGTTCGCCGACTCGTAACAATACCCTACTTTGTCTTCTCATCCAACCCAAGAACACCTGCTAGCATTGGTGACGCCACACCATAAGAAGAAACACAATTCACTCTAATCCCATATTGTCCAAGTTCTACACACAAATTCCTCATCAGCTCTATCACAACATGCTTTGATGCCGCATAAGCATGTGAAATCTTTCCATTGATAATTGAAGCAACACTAGAGGTGATGTGAGACCCTAGAGTGAGCAGATTTGAGGGTGATGCAGATTTAACTAACCTAAATTAATAGGTTAATTTAACCCACTTGTAATAACCGCAAGTGCACGGTGCCTAACTGGTAGACAACGACAAGTACGGGTCGATCCCACGAAGAAGGTGGATGCAATTGAATTTTAGAATTTAATTAAACTAATTTATAGGAAATGGGGTGACAACATTTTTAAATCTAAACTTAAAATAAATTAAAATAAGAAAAATAAAATATAGATGAAATGAATTTTTGTGGGCTTGGACTCACCAATGAATTAGCAAAATTATTTAAATTTAAATTACTGAATTTAAAAACGAGAAGCGTTAGGGATGAGAATCCCTTGCTTACACCGAATATGTGATCGTTAAAATCCAATTAATCTTATACCATGTTTCCATCAAACATTAACAAATTATTTCAAGCAAATACGCTCTTACAAATTAAGTATTAGATGTCTTTTTTAGGGCACACTTAATCAAAGTTTAAGCTTAATATTTTTAGCACATGCTTTGAAAATATTGGTAATTCTAACTACCAAACATATCAAGTTTAATTTCTCGAACATGCAAGGTGAAAGCAAATTATCAAAAATTCAGAAATAACTTGTAATTAACAATTAAGCACACAATTCAGTAAAATAAATCAAAATAACTTATACAACCCATTTAGTTTATCACAAGCTCGAGGTGGTGGCACTCAGCAGATCAGCAGGTGGTTGTGCACAAATCCCGAGGAAATGGTCCAAAACCTCTCTGTGGCGGTACAGAGCAAAACTGGGGGGTGCGAATAGCCAAAAACTGAATTAACTAAATCCCGCCCTCGCTACAGTGCTGCTACAGTAGCCGCGAGGTTCGGTCTTCTTCTCCAGTGAGACGGCGGCTCTCGCGGCCTTGTTCTCGCTCCTCGCGGCCTCCCTCGTCCTCAAATCGATCCTAGAACCTGCAAAGACGAGCAAACAGTGAAAATAAACCAAGAAAACAGCAACAAAAACCGAAGAGAAATCGGGAAGAGATTCCCTGTTTTCGCTCCCTGTTTCAGTCGGTTGCGAGCTCTGTCGCGAGGTGGTTGCGGTGCTTGGTCGGGTCGTGACGGTGGTCGTGAGAAGAGGAACTCGAGACGAAGAGAGGCCGAGAGAGGGGAGGAGCAAGCTCTGTCGCGAGACGAAACAGAGTCGCGGTGCGGCTCTGTTTCGCGGCGAGGTTGGTGGCTCTGTCGATGAATTTCTTGGCCTGTTGTGGTGATGGGACTCGTGCGGAGGTGGTGGTGGTTGTGTGGACAGGGGAGAGGAGCAGAGAGTGGTGGTGGTTGTGTGGACAGGGGAGAGGAGCAGAGAGTGGTGGTGGAGTGAAAATTGGACGTGAAACAGGGTTGTCACGCCCCTGTTTCACGGTAGTGACGGTGGCGGTTGTGGAGCTCGGTGGTGGCGATGGCGAGGTGACTGTGTGCTGAGTGAGTGGAGTGAGAGATGGATGAGTGGTGAGGGTGATTATGAATCACCTTTGAGAGAGAAGCTCCTTTGAGGAAATCTCCATTGAGGAAGAGGTTTTGATTTCTAATTATCTTCTTTTCCCTTCTCTTCCTCCTCCCCCATTCTTACCCTATCCTCCTCTATTTATAAAGAATAATCAAGATGAATAGGGATGGAATTAGGGAATGATTCATCAATGAGGGTAGGAGAAGGATTAGGTTTGGGTTTGGTTTTAGGGTATGAATTGGTTTTAGGGTATGAATTAGGTTTCAGGTTTAGGGTATGAATTAGGTTTATGTTTAAATTTGTGATTGCTTTATACCACCATTGGAATCGACTAATTGTCGTTCCTTAACTTGCCGCTTTAATCTGATTTCATCGTTTACGCTCAAATTCCTACAAAGATATGAAAACGAAATAATTACTATAAAATATAATAATCGAAACACTAACATGTATAAATTAAGGGGTATATTATGTAATAATTATGTGACTATCAAATACCCCAAACCTATATTTTGCTAGTCCTCGAGCAAAACAATAAAAAAAAGAAAATTCTAACTCACTTTCGCAGGAATCATCGGTTGCACTTACCTTAAACGTGCAACAAGGCTTTAAACCCCTAACCTCTAGTGGACGAGTTATAGTCTCGTGAGGGTTTCCAGAAATGTTACCCACAAACATTACCGACTCAATAAAACTTGGTCAAACAATGTTCATTTTAATACTTCAAAAAAATGCAAGAAACCAACAGTGTCATTTTAGTGTATCAACAAATTTCCAAATAATTTAATATTCTCCACAAGTTAGAGAAAAATTCACAATCATCATCAACTCAATGTGTGTGTGTGGATAACACTATCAACATAACTTTTCATTTCAGAGTAAAACAATGACTAAATCTCCTGTAGAAAGTTTGTTTTGACTTCAAACCTCTCATGTCACTCACAATAAAGCACTCAGAGATTTGACATTTCACTCAGTTTATATGTGAGGAAAAGAGTAAATAATGGAAAACAATCATCTCACATATAGTAATATGAAGAACGGACTTTTCAAGAATGGAATGAACATGATCTCATGGACAGGAATATCAATTACTTTTGGGAATGTTGAATCAAACACCATAGGTCTTGGTTATTAAATCTCCACATCTACGAAACCAACCTTTACCTAAGATCAACTAGGACTTTGTTGGGTTGTAATTAGGGGCTTGGTTAATAGTTAATAAGGAATGTCAAATGATTCTACAAAAATTTCTAGGAATGCATACACCCATTATACGTACAATTAGGGCTGTCAAGAATAAATCAATGTTGCGCACCATCAATTTTTTTCTTCATTCTCACATCTTTATCCTCATTCACATTCTTCTTCTGTTTCCTTCCTTCTTCTTTTTCTTTCTTTCTTTTTCTTTCTTGCTTTCTTTCTTTCTTTCCTTTCTTTCTTTCTTTCTTTCTCTTTCTTTCATAGAGGATTTATGAAATATTTCATATTTTGATCTTTCATGCCCTTTTTACACCAAGTATATTCATCCGTACACATTCCCAGAAAAATTGGGTAAAGGTTAATGGGTTAACAAATAAAAGTTAATCTAAGGCTCAAAAGGCTACAAAAAAAGTTAATGTTATAGGTAAGTTAAAAGGCTAGTTAATGGTCTAAAAAAATGCCTAGATCATTTCCTAAGTTCGGGTCAGTATTATGACATCTCAATTGAATAAGCCAAGAAGTTCTAGTGTAATAATTCAATTTTTATGTCATTCCCAAAGCAATTGATCAAAAGAATGAAAAAAATGAGATCATCAACGAGATAATACGAACTCAAGAAAAATCAGAGTTTACGTATAACCCTCAGAAAAATAGAAATGTTCAAAGCTTTCAGGGTTAAGTCTCCACTATTATTCTAAGATTTTCTAGTATATATTTCACTCATCAACTTCAAGTTATGCTAACATGGCTCATGGTGCAAAGATAATCGAGTTGAAAAATCTTATGAACCAGATCTAGCTTAAGGATCATACTAAACTTTCAGTCTTTATCAATATACCAATATGTCAAGTTGGCTTGCATTTTCTTGAGCATAAAACATTTAAAATCCATTTTCACAAAAGACCAAATTGTTTTGAAAGAATTTTAATTTTTTTTTTTAAGAATAAGAAAAGAAAACACTACAAAAAAAAAACGAAAAATTCACCGACTCATGAACCCTACCCCCAAACGTAATCCAAACATTGTCCTCAATGTTTAACAAAGTAATTCTGACAAATGAATGAAGTAAGTACATGAAAGGAGGTTAGAACAATATTATCGCCGTGAAGATTTTACAAATTTCCAAGAAGTCATCCATCAATGAGGCTCAAAAACATAAGAATCATGGAGTTTTCATTAGAAATCAATAAAATGCAGACTCGACACTAACAAAGAAAACTAAAAAGAAAAGGCAAGTTGGAAGTCAAAACTGTTACGAGTGAAACACAACTAAATAGGGTACTCGAAAATCAATCCAGACTAACAGCAAAGACACACAACTAAAGCTAGGCAGCCTCCTAGGAGCGCTTGGTTTACTGTCATCAGCCCGAAAAATATTCTTCCTAAAAAATGGTGTATCAAATAGTGGAGAGGAAGAACATGACAAACACTTAGTCCATGGTCGTATATCAACAACCTGAACAGTTGAGGACCAATCCACCAAAATATAGCAATCACATGGGGCACCAAATACACTAGGACATTCCAAAAGTGACCAGTAGTCATACACAACAGATGATCCTTGCGTGCTCCAAAAAGGGAACATCCTATGTCTGGTTCCAAATCAGATGATTGAATAATTTTCACAACAGGATGGTGAAAACTGAAATCCTCATTACAACACAAGGGATCGGTGAAAGTAGCCTTAATAAATGGGAATGTGATGCAAGTAGATGAGACGATGGATATATCAGGTAGTACAGGCTCCTCACATGAATCATATAGAGATATTGATCTAGACAACTCATCACTTGAAAATGCATACCTGAGGGTGTCAGGTAATTGTTTAAGGTCAAGCTCAGGTGGCTCAACTGATGGGACTAGTTTTGACTCACTGAGTGGAAGAGGCTTCACTTTAGACTTCCATTTATAACTAGGATCCACAATAGGAACTGAGTCAAGCAAATCATTGACTTCCCTAATGGAATCATCAACATCAAAGTCTAAATTAAATTGAGTCAAACAAACCTCTAAACAGTCAAGGGGAGACTCTAAAAAATGTTCACAGTTTGAATCGATGCATGAGTCACTAGGGAGGCATGAGTCAACACAGGAAGGAGATGTCTGTAGTGTCTCAGAATCGACAGGTTCATCAATAAATGAATCACTAGGGAATTTTTCTGACTCTATCTCAGGAAGTGACTCAGCTATCTGACTCAAAGTCATCTCAAGTTTCATGATAGCTTGAGCATTTTGTTGAGAATTAGCTATCAATTCTGTGATGTCCTGAGAGTTTTGTGCTCTAAGTTCGATGATAGCCTGAGAGTATTGTTCGAGTATGGTTCCTGTTCGCTGCATGACACGAGTTAAGGCGTCCTCTAAACTAGATGTGTTAGAAGGAGGAACAACTCGATGAAATTGAGACTCATTATCAGGAATGAAAGCTTGAGGAGTCTGATGAGTGTCTAGAGGGCCTTCATGGTATTGACCATGAGCCCATGAGAAGTCAGAATGATAAGCTAGACCTGGATAATAATCTAAATATGGATCATACTCAGGTCGTCGCATTTCATAAAATGAATTGACTTGCTCGGAAAAATAGGCTAGATAATCCCTCGTGTTCATTTTTTTTGAAAGCACTAACTCTAAAAATATACACAGGCTCACATGCAATCAGCAACCAATAAATGCACAAGAAACATGCCTCCCTAAGCAATCAACGTTTTTGAGATCAATTATCTTTTTATCTTTGGGGGACAATTATTTCTTATGTAATCTTTATGACATAACAATGGGTGCTACAAGTTGATCCTAAGAGTGTACACTTTACACCGCAAAGTTCAAAATCAGTAGGCTAGAGTTTTGTTTCAAAGAAACCGGATTATCGCACAAGAGAAGGAGGTCACAATGGTCCAATTAAGTACTTCCTTGTGCTACCGCTCTGTAAGCCAATAGATGTGAGAACGATGTGATGTTAAATGCACACTTGAGGCTTGTGTTCCTAACCAAAAAACTGTTGGTTACACCAATTCTTCTTGTGGATCGTAGTTTATTTATGACTCGGCGTACCAGGTGAATTACCCTTGTGGCAGTGGCCTCTCGGAGTTCATTGAATGATTAAACCCATCGTCACTTTTAGCTTGGGTCAACACAAAAATTATTGGATTCACCTTGGTCTTGGTTGTCTTATGAACACCATACCTAAAAAATGCTCTATCTAACTTGCTAATTGATTTTAATTATGTTAGGATATTGGTTGCACACAGCTGGAGTGATGAGGTGGGGATATCAAGTCCCACCAGTTTCTATTTAGAAGCTGGGTCTGCTTATTATGAAATACTAAAGTTTAGCATCCACAATTACAGAATTTTAAACAACCAATCACACAATTTCAAACAATTACACCAAGCACCCTAGTCGCTAATACGTTGCGTGTGATAGAAATACTTACAGTGTGCGTATTCCGTTCTGCACAAAAAGTTAGCACAATTCAAAAAAAGTTCGACTTCTTTTTATCTGTTTCAATCAGCACACAAGCACATGCAAATAAATTTACTGGTCTTGGGCTTAAAAGTCGGATTTTTAAATCATAAAAAATTATTGGATAACAATTAAAATTGTTTCCCCATAATTTCTTTTGACTTAGAAAATTTTGGGTTTTTTTTTTTTTTTTTTACTTAAACAAAATGAAAAACAGTAAAATTTAAAAATTATTACAACACACACTCGTAGAACGAGGTGAAAATAAAATTAAAAATCTTCTCACAAAATAAAAAAAAATTAAAATTTGCTTGATATTTTGCAGGATCGTCCAATATCCTCGAGAAGCGTGTAATCTGCAAAATCAAACACAAAATGAGTGTAAAAAGAACATAATAAAAATAAAAAATAAATTTTTTTTGTTTTTTTGTTTTTTTTTAATTTTTAAGTTTTTTTTTTTTGATTTTTTTTTAATTAGTGAAAATAAATCTTAAATTCAATTACAACGCAACCTTCCCCGGCAACGGCGCCAAAAACTTGATGCAGATTTAACTAACCTAAATTAATAGGTTAATTGAACCCACTTGTAATAATCGCAAGTGCACGATGCCTAACTGGTAGACAACGGCAAGTACGGGTCGATCCCACGAGGAAGGTGGATGCAATTGAATTTTAGAATTTAATTAAACTAATTTATAGGAAATGGGGTGACAACATTTTTAAATCTAAACTAAAAATAAATTAAAATAAGAAAAATAAAAGATAGATGAAATTGATTTTTGTGGGCTTGGACTCACCAATGAATTAGCAAAATTATTTAAATCTAAATTACTGAATTTAAAAACGAGAAGCGTTAGGGATGAGAATCCCTTGCTTACACGGAATATGTGATCGTTAAAATCCAATTAATCTTATACCATGTTTCCATCAAACATTAACAAATTATTTCAAGCAAATACGCTCTTACAAAGTATTAAATGTCTTTTTAGGGCACACTTAATCAAAGTTTAAGCTTAATATTTTTAGCAAAATATTGGTAATTCTAACTACCAAACATATCAAGTTTAATTTCTCGAACATGCAAGGTGAAAGCAAATTATCAAAAATTCAGAAATAACTTGTAATTAAAAATTAAGCACACAATTCAGTAAAATAAATCAAAATAACTTATACAACCCATTTAGTTTATCACAAGCTCGAGGTGGTGGCACTCAGCAGATCAGCAGGTAGTTGTGCACAAATCCCGAGAAAATGGTCCAAAACCGCTCTGTGGTGGTACAGAGCAAAACCGGGGGTACGAATAGCCAAAAACTGAATTAACTAAATCCTGCCCTCGCTACAGTGCTGCTACAGTAGCCGCGAGGTCCGGTCTTCTTCTCCAGCGAGACGGCGGCTCTCGCGGCCTCCCTCGTCCTCAAATCGATCCTAGAACCTGCAAAGACGAGCAAACAGTGAAAATAAACCAAGAAAACAGCAACAAAAACCGAAGAGAAATCGGGAAGAGATTCCCTGTTTTCGCTCCCTGTTTCAGTCGGTTGCGAGCTCTGTCGCGAGGTGGTGGTTGCGGTGCTTGGTCGGGTCGTGACGGTGGTCGTGAGAGGAGGAACTCGAGACGAAGAGAGGCCGAGAGAGGGGAGGAGAAAGCTCTGTCGCGAGACGAAACAGAGTCGCGGTGCGGCTCTATTTCGCGGCGAGGTTGGTGGCTCTGTCAATGAATTTCTTGGCCTGTTGTGGTGATGGGACTCGTGCGGAGGTGGTGGTGGTTGTGTGGACAGGGGAGAGGAGCAGAGAGTGGTGGTGGAGTGAAAATTGGACGTGAAACAGGGTTGTCACGCCCCTGTTTCACGGTGGTGACGGTGGCGGTTGCAGAGCTCGGTGGTGGCGATGGTGAGGTGACTGTGTGCTGAGTGAGTGGAGTGAGAGATGGATGAGTGTTGAGGGTGATTATGAATCACCTTTGAGAGATAAGCTCCTTTGAGGAAATCTCCATTGAGGAAGAGGTTTTGATTTCTAATTATCTTCTTTTCCCTTCTCTTCCTCCTCCCCCATTC
This sequence comes from Berberis thunbergii, assembly GCA_003290165.1. Classification (NCBI taxonomy): domain Eukaryota; kingdom Viridiplantae; phylum Streptophyta; class Magnoliopsida; order Ranunculales; family Berberidaceae; genus Berberis; species Berberis thunbergii. The sequence goes on from QNQO01001560.1 coordinate 219,616, forward strand.
TTACCCTATCCTCCTCTATTTATAAAGAATAATCAAGATGAATAGGGATGGAATGAGGGAATGATTCATCAATGAGGGTAGGAGAAGGATTAGGTTTGGGTTTGGTTTTAGGGTATGAATTAGGTTTCGGGTTTAGGGTATGAATTAGGTTTAGGTTTAAGTTTTGTGATTGCTTTATACCACCATTGGAATCGACTAATTGTCGTTCCTTAACTTGCCGCTTTAATCTGATTTCATCGTTTACGCTCAAATTCCTACAAAGATATGAAAACGAAATAATTACTATAAAATATAATAATCGAAACACTAACATGTATAAATTAAGGGGTATATTATGTAATAATTATGTGACTATCAGAGGGTGAGGGTTGGGCCCCAATAGGCTCGAGAGAGGTTAGACGAGCTACAAAGGGGGGACATAGTCTCACATTGCCCGAATGCGGGAGGGGATGTGTTACTTATGTGCGAGGTTGCATCCCTATAGTAACAACGCGTTTTAAAGCCGTGCGGGCCGGTTGGTTCTTGAGCGGAAAATATTGTTACTGAGCGGATCGGGTCGTTATAGAATGGTATCAGAGCCTGACCCAACGGAAGTGTGCCAACGTGGACATTGGCCCCTAAGGGGGTGGACTGTGAGACCCTGGAGTAGGCGGATCCGAGGGTGAGGGTGAGCGTTGGAGCCCAATAGGCCCAACAGACCCGAGAGAGGTTGGACGAGCTATAAAGGTGGACATAGTCCCACATCGTCTGGGTGCGGGAGGGGGATGTGCTACTTATGTGCGAGGTTGGATCGCTATAGTAACAATATGTTTTAAAGCCGTTCGGGCCGGTTGGGTCCAGAGCGGACAATATTATTATTGTGCGGATCGGGTCATTACAGGTGACTATGATGCTACCTTTCTTTGCCGGGATTATCACCCTTGCAGCATGTTTAGCACCTAAGAAGACACCATACACATTTACATCAATTACTCTCTTAAAATCTTCGCTATTGGTATTTAAAACTTGTAAGCCAGAGGTGCCTGCAATGCTTGCATTGTTGAGCATAATATTTGTAAGGTAATACCTGTTAAAGCAAATAATCCCAACACACGTGGTGGATCCATAACCCATTGTGAGATAATTACAAGGACTCAAACACCTTGTGTGAGTCATAGTCCTTTACAAATAAGACTCAGAGTCCTTGTGTTTTGGAGTGTTTGGTTCACAATTCATGTGGGACTCAATATTTTTTTCTTTCTCTTGTTAAAGCAAACATACAACAACTAATCTTATACGAGTAAATACAAGGCAGCAACGAGAGAGATAACAATTAGAGCACACAAATGAAACGCAGCAGCAATACGCAACAATAACGTAGCAAAACAACAACAACAACAACAACAACAACGCAACGTCAAATTGATAGCAAATACAGGCTGAAACAGAGCAGTAGTGTGGTGTGAAACGGGCTGCGATAAGGGCGTGAAACAGACTGAGAGTTTGGCGTGATTCGGTGTGTGTGCAGTGTGAAACAATAGCCAAGTAGAAGGATTGGAATTCGGGTGTTCTTCATTTGCGAGTTTCGTCAAACTTTTGGCGGTTTTGTTGGCTTAAGATTGGGTAATCTCAAGGATTGTTGCTTGACAACGTTTTAATCTTCAAGTAAGTGTTTCCATATCAATAAGATAGTTATAGAGTTGTCGTCCGTGGAGTAGGCAAAGCCGAACCACGTAAATTTCGGTGTCATCTTTATTTTCTGCACATTGCTTGTTATTTACTATTACTTGCATAGCGTTATTAGTCATTCACTATCACCAATTAGGTCTAGGACTTGTGTTGGGATTATTTGAATTAGTAGGTATTACCTTACAAATGTGTATGGTCAGTTCCTGGGTGCTAAACATGCTGCAAGGGTCATGATTTCGGAAAAGAAAGGTAGCATAATATTCACTTCTAGCAATGCTTCTGTAATTAATGGGGAGACTCTGCATGCTTATGCTGCGTCAAAGCACGCTGTGGTAGGTTTAATGCAAAACTTGTGTGTGGAGCTAGGACAGCATGGGATTAGAGTGAATTCTGTTGCTCCTTGTGGGGTGGCATCACCCATGCTGACAGGTGCCCTTGGGGTGGATCAGAAGACAATGGAGGGGATTGTTTATGAGTCGGCAAACTTGAAAGGGGCGTTGGTGAAGGCAGAGGATGTGGCGGATGCAGTGGTATATTTGAGGAGTGATGAGGCTAGGTATGTGAGTGGGATGAACCTTGTTGTTGATGGAGGTTATAGCACCACCAACCCTGCCTTTAAGATGGCTGTGAAATCTTATATGATGTCCAAGTGACTTGCTTGTGGTTTTCATTGTTTTGGCTCAAGTGATTATAAGGAAAAAACATTTTTATCAGAGGAAGAACAATTGAATATTTTCCATGGAAATTAGGCATATTCAATTATAAAGCTAACAAAATCTGTAACTCTAGAATGATGAGTTATAATTGCCTATGCAATGGATCAATCCTTTGTTCGACGAGAAGCAGAACTAAATGTTACAGTCACCTCTCTGGCTAAAAAATTATTAATAGCAAATACCATAATTCTTTAACTGCAATAGCACGCCCTGCAACTTGTGCATCTCATCCAATAGAATTTCGGCTCCTGTTACAAATCAAATAGCTCCACAAGTTTTACTATTATCCTTTGTTTCTATCACAACAGAATATTTTCATGGATCTTATTTCAAATTTGTTCTTTGAGAATCAATTGAAAACAGGTTCAACAAGGACACATTTTCTTTACTGCCTGTGATTATTCACTAATGCCTTGAAAATGTTTTAAACACCAAACTAATGTTAAAAAAATGGGTTCTTAATTCAATCTAAGTTATGCATAAAACAACACAAATGTTAGCACGAAGACAAGACTTTTTGGAGTTTATAATTTACTTGACATGTAGGCTTCCAGAGCAATGTTGAAAGCAGGGGTGGTGGTACTATAACCACCATCAACAACGTTCAATCCACTCACATACTTTTAGACTCATTACTCCCCAAATACACCACAGCCTCTGCCACATCCACCCTTCACCACCACCCATTTCAAGTTGGCAGAATGATAAACCACTTCCTCTCTGTCTCCTTTTCATCTAATCCTAAACCAGCCATCAACATAGGCCACGCAAGCCCAAAGGGAGAAATACAGTGCACTCTGATCCCATACCGCCCAAGTTCCACAAACAAGTTCTTCATCAAGCCTACCACAGCGTGCTTGGACATTGCATAAGCATGCACTATTCTCTCCATTGATAACCGCAGCAACACTAGAGGTGAATATTATGCTACCTTTCCAAGCTGGGATCATCACCCTTGCAGCATGTTTGGCACCTTAACCTCCAAAATCCTCTTGAAATCTTCATTATCAGAGTTTAGAATTTCTAGCCCAAAGTAGCCTTCGCAGCTGCATTGTTGTGCGTGATATCAAGCTTACAATACATTGACATGGTGGTATCCATGACATGCTTGATGTCAGAATCTTTAGTTACATCACAATGGGTGTAAGTGATGGTTTCATCATCTTTGGAATTAATGTCTTTACAAATAGACTGGCTTAACTCATCTTGGACATTGGGAATGACATCTTTGGCACCATAACGAGTGAACGATGTAGCTGTGCTTCCTCCAATTCCATTTCCACCCCAGTTATCAGTGCTACGTTACCTTCTAATCTGCAAAATCAAATTATTGAGCTCGATATGTTTCAATGTGTTTGAAATGCATGAGGAGTTTTGGAGATGATTAAGCTTACCTTCTGGTTACAGGAGCAGTCAGGGAACTAGCCTTCATCTTGCTTAAATTAGTATTTCTCAGGTTTTTGGCTGAGGCTTTGGGAAATATGTTCATTTTAAAGTAATCAAGGCATTGTTCAAATTATCGATATCAGTGGGATACATCGGCCCTGGAAAATGGATAGATACCACGAATACTGCGGATAATTTTGCTAAGATGAAGTTGCCTAGAATAGTCCCATATCAAATAAGGAGAAGTTATCACTAAGCTTTATATGGAAGTGGTCCACTCCCTAATAACTAGGGGTGGGCACGGTCCGGATGGGTTCCAAATTTTGAGGAATCTAACTCGGACTGTTTAAATTTAGATCGGATTCCATTATTTTCAACATTGGGGCCGAACCTAACTCGAACCGTTTTGAACGGTCCGGTTCCTACGGTTCCAAAATAAAAATGTACAACAAAATTGCAACAAGAACACCAAATCCAGATTAGATGCAACTGTGTGAGCCCAACATCTCAGATGATCCTTTTTTTTTTTTCTAAAAAAAATATGAACAATGCAGTGTAATCAAATATCCCTTTTTATTCTAAAAGGGGAAGATGCCAAAACTGAAAACAAGAATTTCTAAATTAATTATAATAGAGTTAGTTCATAGATACCGTGTTTTGGCCGAGAGGAGCCCTAAGTGCAAGCTGATCAAAGGTTAAGCACTCTCCACTAGCCTTCTCAATCCTCGCTCTCGCGGTCTCAGTGAACCTCAAAGCAGCCACCTTCATTGCTGGCACTTTGTAAACCCTAGTGTCGTCCGTCACAGTTCCAACAAGCACCGCAATCTTTCCATCCTTCATCAGATGATCCTTCATGTCAATCTTTCCACCGCACCCAAGGGTTTCTAATGGTGTCTCCGACTCCACCTCTGCCTCCGCCCAAGAATTAGAACCAGTCATCTTCATCGTCTCCAACTCCACCTCTACCTCCGCCCAAGAAGCAGTCATCTTCATCGTCTCCGCCATCTGCTGCTGCTGCTTCTTCTCGAGACAGAGACAGAGAGAGTAGCTGCTGCAGCTGCTTCTTCTCAAGACAGAGACAGTAGGGTGTCGATGTGATTTTTGGCTTTTTTTTTGTTGGATAAACCTAATTTACAATGTTTAGGGTTTTTTTTTTTTTTTTATAGTAAATGTGATTTGAAACGGTTCCAATCCAGACCGTTTAAAAAAAAATAGGAATCGGGATCAGACCGTTTTATAACGGATCCAGACTTATTTGAACCGTATCTAAAAATATAAAATTAAAATCTGGACCGTTTAAAGCAAAACAGTCCGGTTCGGTTTGAACCCACAGATCCTCGACCCGTTTGCCCACCCCTACTAATAACCATATGAAACTCGAGGAGAATGTCAACAAATTCACCTAGAAAAGTGGGTAGATATCAGGATACATCGGGATATTTTTAACCATGATCGAGATAGCTTAGATTTTATAATATAAATACAATGAGACTAGTTATGGACAGATTCAGCATGGAAGAAAGGGAAAAGTAATTCGTAATTTAGCTCATTATTTATCCAATTATATAATTTGTTAGGTACTATGTCCTCGTTATGTAGGACATATTCAATAATGTTACCATGTGTCACAACTATCTTCTTGCCTAGCCAAGTGAGGTTGGCAAGTGTACATAAAGTAGAGTATTCTACATTTTTCTAGAGAGAGTTCTCTAGAACCTCCCATAAGATTCCATAGGATTCTAGTCCTTAGAAATACCTTAGATATTTCTAAGGAAGTGTGTAGAAACTCATTATAGACCGTTAGATTAAATTGTTCACCACCGTCCATTGAGGAGTTGGAGTTGTATAAATAGGCTAAAACCTCATTTGTTATAATCATCTCAGAGAATTTAAGCAATACAAGTTCAAGTTCTCTTTAGCTCTCTTGTGTGTTCTTAGCTTGCTTAGTTTTCCAAATTCTAAGTAAGTCTTTTGTGGGGAAGGCTGACTAGCTTTCTTTGATAACTTAGGGCAAAGTTTGCTAGTGCTGCACGAGAAGTACTTGTGAAAAGAAAGTCCGTGACAGTTGGTATCAAAGCCAAGTTTGGCAAGGTTGGTGAAATCATTCTACACAAGAGAATGTTGTAAGAGGCCAACAACCCAGCAATTGGCAACACTGACAAAAGTGGGAAAGTCTGCAAGGACAAGTCGAAGGACATGATCCCTGCGATGGATGAAAGGTTGGCAAAGTTGTGTGCTACCATGTCCGACTTGAGGGAGAAAGTCGAAGACATGGACCAACGCATCGAGGGGCAAGCATCCAATGGCGAGGACCATGAGCTTCGGGAAGAGATGCAAGGAGCCTTGAACACAGTAGTGGACATGGTGTCCAAGAAGATTGAGTCCCTTGAAGCCCAAATTGTTGCCAAAGATGCAAAGATGCGTGCTTACAAGGAAAAAGTTGAGAAGCTAGAAACTCAACTCAGTGTGTGTATGGCTGCGGTAGCCAATGGTGAAACTACACTCGAGACAATCACCCACAGAGTCGAAGTTCCCAAACCTAAGGCCTATGGTGGGGCAAGGAGTGCAAGGGAGATCGACAACTTCTTGTGGAACATGGAGTGCTACTTTGATGCAGTTGGCATAATGGATGAAGCATCAAAGGTATGTAGTGTCTCCTTATATTTAAATGATGTTGCTACAGTTTGGTGGCGAAGAAGGTCCGAAGATGTCAAGAAAGGATTGTGCACCATCGATACTTGGGAAGAATTCACGAAGGAACTCAAGAGACAATTCTACCAGGAGGATGCCAAAAATAAAGCTAGGGCCAAGCTCCGTCACCTTCACCATAGGGAAGGCCACATAAAGGAGTATGTGAAGGAGTTATCGGAGTTTCTCTTGAAATTTCTGACATGGGAGAAAATGATGCTTTGTTTAGCTTCCTTGATGGCCTAACGGGTTGGGCCAAGTTGGAATTGAATAGGCGAGGTGTGCAAGACCTTGCAACGACTATGGCTGCGGCCGAATCCTTCATTGAGTTCAAGAGAAAGGACTCATCCAAAAGGCAAGGGAAAATGCCGAGTAATGATGGCAAAGGTGGGGGAGACAAAGAGAAGTTCTCCAAGGAACACAAATACTCCAAAGACAAGGGGAAAGAAAAAAGAGATGGATCACCCAAGAAGATATCTTGCTTCTTATGTAATGGACCACATCGGGCATTTGAGTGTCCAAACCGGGGGAAACTTGTCGCGCTTGTCATGGAGGAAGAAGCAAAGGAGGAAAGGAGGATTGCCTCAATAAATCTCCTAAGTGCCATTCAAGCTAAGGTCGAAGAACAACCACGTGGAAGGATGTACGTGGAGACCGAGATCGGGGACAAGACTTTTAAAACAATGGTGGATACCGGAGCCGACACAGTCTACATGGCCAAAGACCTTGCTGAAGAAATTGGCCTATCATATAGGAAGGAGAAAGGATATATCAAGGGAGTCAATGCTAAAAGTCTCCCAATTGAAGGAATAACTCGTGGTACCGATATTCGGCTTGGACAATGGCAAGGTAAAGTCGACATAACTATTGCCCAATTGATGATCACAAATTCTATTTGGGTATAGATTTCTTGGACATGGTGAAGGCTTTTCTGGTACCATATGCCAACACCATGTGCATCATGGAGAAGGGACAACCTTGTGTTGTGCCCGTAGTAAGGGAGATAAGTAAGGAGAGAATGGTGTCCGCTCTCCAACTTTCTAAAGGAGCAAAGAGGAATGAACCTACTTACTTGGCTACCCTCAAGGAAGATGAGGTCCCATGGATGGAGAGGTGAATGCACCTAAGGTTGTCCAAGATGTTCTCAAGGAGTACAAGGAAGTTATGCCTGCCGAATTGCCTAAGAAGCTTCCTCCAAGGAGAGAGGTGGATCATGCTATTGATTTGGAAGTTGGAGCAAAGCCAGCCGCATTTGCTCCTTATCGTATGGCACCTCCTGAGCTCGAGGAGTTAAGAAGACAATTGAAGGATTTACTAGATGCTGGTTATATCAGACCCTCCAAAGCTCCATATGGTGCACCAGTTTTATTTCAAAAGAAACATGATGGATCCCTACGGCTTTGTATCGACTATCAGGCAATCAACAAGATCACTATCAAGAACAAGTACCCGATTCCTCTTATTGCAGATCTCTTTGATCAACTTTGTTATGCAAGGTACTTTACCAAGCTTGACTTGCGCTCGGGATATTATCAAGTCCGCATAGCCGAATGAGATGAACCAAAGACCGCATGTGTTACAAGGTATGGGTCTTACGAGTTCTTAGTTATGCCATTTGGTTTAACTAATGCGCCGTCCACATTTTGCACTCTAATGAATAAGGTATTAGCTCCTTACCTTGATCGGTTCGTAGTTGTGTACCTTGATGACATTGTGATCTATAGTAAGACATTGGAAGAACATATGGAACACTTGAGGCAAGTGTTCCAAACCTTGAAGGAGAATGACCTCTATGTCAAAAAGGAGAAATGTTCATTTGCCCAAGAGGAGGTGACATTCTTGGGTCATATCATTGGCAAAGGCAAGCTTCGTATGGACAAGTCCAAGGTACAAGCCATCCAAGAATGGGAGCCACCGACCAAAGTCACCGAGTTAAGATCTTTCCTTGGCTTGGTGAACTATTACAGAAGGTTCATCAAAGGCTACTCTTCCATAGCCACTCCATTGACGGACTTGCTCAAGAAGGGACGAAGTTGGGATTGGAGTTCAAAATGCCAACAAGCTTTCGAAGGATTGAAGAAGACAATTGTGGAAGAATCGGTGTTGGCACTTCCCAACCATATATTCTATGTCTTTTGAGGTACACACGGATGCTTCCGACTTTGCTATTGGTGGGGTATTGATGCAAGAAGGGCATCCTATTGCCTTTGAAAGTAGGAAGCTCAATAATACTGAGAGGCGGTACACAGTACAAGAGAAGGAAATGACGGCGGTTGTGCATTGTCTACGAACATGGTGACATTACTTGCTTGGGAGCAAATTTGTGGTAAAGACCGACAATGTTGCTACTAGCTACTTCCAGATACAAAAGAAGCTCACACCAAAGCAAGCTAGGTGGCAAGATTTCTTGGCAGAGTTCGATTACACTTTGGAGTACAAGCCTGGCAAAGCTAATCTTGTTGCGGATGCTTTGAGTAGAAAAGGAGAACTTGTTGACATAAGTCAACCTCAAAACAACTTGAAGGGACGCATAAAGGAAGGATTGGCACATGATTCCATGACTCAAACCATCATAGTTCTTGTCAAAGATGGGGAAGACAAAAAGGTTTTGGGTGGAGAACGACTTGATATACTCTAAGGGAGGGTAAATCTATGTTCCACCTCACGACAATCTAAGGAAGGAAGTCTTGAAAGAATGCCATGATAGCAAGTGGGCGGGACATCCAGGTATACATCGGACTCTTGCTCTTGTTGAAGATTCCTATTACTGGCCACATATGAGGGATGATATCGAAGCGCATGTGAAGACTTGTCTTGTATGCCAACAAGACAAAGTATAGCAACAATCACCTGCAGGCTTACTTGAACCCCTCCCCATCTAAGAAAGACCTTGGGAGAGTGTTTCCTTAGATTTCATAGTTGGGTTGCCTGCATCAGAGGGTTGCAATTGGATACTTATGGTTGTGGACAAATTCTCGAAGTATGCCACCTTCATTCCCACACCCAAGGAGTGCATAACTGAGCAAGCCGCACATTTGTTCCTCAAACATGTGGCGAAGTATTGGGGTGTGCCCAAATCTATCATCAGTGATCGGGATACTTGGTTCACGAGAAAATTTTGGACTGAGTTGTTCAAGTTATTGGGTACCGACCTCAATTTTTCTCTACTAGCTTTCATCCTCAAACGGAGGGTCAAACGGAAAAGATGAATGCCTGGTGGAGTTATATCTTAGGCATTATGTGAGTGCCAACTAGCGAGATTGGGCTAAGTTGCTAGATGTTGCCCAATTCTCTTTCAACTTGCAGAAGAGTGAAGCGACGGGTCGTAGCCCATTTGAGATTGTTATGGGACAACAACCTATAACTCCGAGTTCTATTGCCACTGGCTACATTGGAGTGAGTCCATCAGCCTATAAATTTGCCAAAGGATGGAATGATCAAGCTGATGAGGCTCGAGCTTACCTGGAAAAGGCATCCAAGAGGATGAAGAAGTGGGCCGACAATAAGAGACGGCCTCGAGAGTTTCAGGTTGGAGACCTTGTGCTTGTCAAGATGCATGCTCATGCCAGACTTTCTGGACTACATCGTGGCCTTAGCAGGAGATATGAGGGTCTTTTCCCCATAGTCAAGAAAGTGGAAAGCAAGCCTACAAGGTCGAGTTGCCGCCGAGGATAAAGTTTCATCCAGTCTTCCATGTGAGCCTACTAAAATAGTATAAGGAGGATCGGGATGATCCAAACAGAGGAGTTCCACAACGAGCACCAATGGGCATGAGGATCCAACATGACAAGGAGCCAGAGATTATCTTGTCAGATCGTGTGGTGCATCATTCCAACCAACCTCCCACGTATGAGTTACTCGTCAAGTGGAAGGGATTGCCAGAAAGTGAAGCTAGTTGGGAGCCAATCCAACATTTGTGGCAATTCAAGGAACAAATCAAAGCGTATGAGGATTTGAAGGCAACGAGGACGTCGTCTGATTAGGTGGGGGAGAATGTCACAACTATCGTCTTGCCTAGCCAAGTGAGGTTGGCAAGTGTACATAAAGTAGAGTATTCCACATTATTCTAGAGAGAGTTCTCTAGAACCTCCCATAAGATTCCATAAAGTTCCATAGGATTCTAGTCCTTAGATATTTCTAAGGAAGTGTGCAGAAACTCATTATAGACCGTTAGATTAAATTGATCACCACCGTCCATTGAGGAGGTGGAGTTGTATAAATAGGCTAATGCCTCATTTATTGTAATCACCTCAGAGAATTCAAGCAATACAAGTTCTAGTTCTCTTTAGCCCTCTTGTGTGTTCTTAGCTTGCTTAGTTTTTCAAAGTCTAAGTAAGTCTTTTGTGGCCAAGGCTGACTAGCTTTCTTTGATAACTCAAGACAAAGTTTGCTAGTGCCGCACGAAAAGTACTTATGAAAAGAAAGCCCGTGACACATGGCAGAACCATATGCCAGAAAAAACAAACAAACTTTGACAGCTAGTAGACCATGTACTATGTCCTCGTGTTATGTAGGACATATTCAATAATACTACCATGGCAGAACCATATGGCAGAAACAAGAAGCAAGCTTTGACAGCTAGTAGACAATTTTCGTTTAGAAAAACTAAGTCAACTATTCCATTTAATGTCTCTTAGCTAATCCATCAACTTCACCAATTAATTTATGTTTTGGCTTCCATGCCAATGTAGTTAGCTCACATTATATAATTCTCACCTCTTGAATCAAAACCAGAGAAGTCTGTTCTTTTGAAGCTAAATAAGATGAGCGCTGCTGGTTCGGTTCTTGCTCCTTTAGCCAGAAGGTAGTCTTAAACTCTTAATTCTCATTTCGAAACTCTTCATGTGCTTTACTACATAACAAATACATAGAAAATAAATTGAACCCAATTTGATTGCAGGTTAGAAGGCAAGGTAGCGCTCATCACAGGCGGGGCAAGTGGAATAGGAGCAAGCACTGCAAGACTGTTAGCACGTTATGGTGCCAAGGTCGTTGTTGCTGATATCCAAGACGAATTCCACTCGGTTTGTAAGGACAGTAATGCATATGAAACTGTCTCCTTCACCCATTGTGATGTAACCGAAGAAACTGACATAAAAAATGCGGTAGACACTACCATGTCTATGTATGGGACGCTTGATATTATGTTCAACAATCCAGGCACTGGAGGCACCTCTGGCATTACAAGTTCTAAATACCAATAGTGAAGATTTTAAGAGAGTAATGGATGTAAATGTGTATGGTGTCTTCTTGGGTGCTAAACACGCTGCAAGGGTGATGATCCCGGCAAAGAAAGGTAGCATCTAGGAAGCACGGACTCTCGGAAAAACCCTCCGAATCTCATAAAAATGTGTGTCTGTCGGATACGGATACGCGTGCGATTCGCATCGGATACATATCCAACACGCGGTAAACGTATCGGTCAACTTGACTTGGTCAGGATACGGCATGGACACGGTCCGGATTCGGTTGCTAATTTTTTTTTTCTGATCTTGATAAGATCGGACGACTGAGATCTGAAGCCCTAATATTAAAACCTAATCTCGATTTTTTCCTTTTGTTATTGCTCAAACAGAGAGGCGAGGAACCAGTGGAGGCGAGGAACCGAGGAAGGAGGAGCCAGAGGAGGCGAGGAACCAAAGAGAAAGGAGGCGAGAAAGGAGGAAGAGGAACCGAGGAGGTGAGGAACTGAGGAAGAAAAGAAAGAACAAAGAAGGAAGAGGAAGAACCGAATAAGAGAAAGAAGGAAGGGAAGAAGAGGAAAGAGCTTACCTTGCTTAGGACCCAGGTTCGTCTCTCTTGACTCTCACTCAGTCACTCACTGTTTATTCTTCTTGCTTCTTTTTGTGTGTGTTTTGTGTGTGATTATTAGCTTATTTTTTGTGTGGGAAGAAAAAGAAAGAATTGTTTAGTTTTTGTGTGTTTCCCTATTTTGTGTTTGATTTGTGTTGTCTATTTTTGCTTAATAAGTTAATCACTTTTAGTTATTTGCACGTTTTTGGGTATTGAATATCATACGATTGATTCTCATGTTGGTTGATGAAAGCATTGCATGAAGGAAATTGATCATTTTGTTGCTTATTTCTTGTTTGTCTTACTGGATTTGGTAATTTGCATGGAAGATGAGCAGATGTGTATCTTATATATTCAGTGTTACTAAAGTGATATGATGAATAAACGAGTATCTCTTCACATAGGAGAAAGATAAGTGAAAGAAAGTCATAACTTTATGAATAAGTAAAATTGAATAGCATTGTCATTGGGAAGGTATTCGTTGCCTGTCCTTTTATTTTAGTAGGATGACATTGGCTTTTGTTTCAATTTTAATATTAAAAGTTAATGACACAGAGAATTCCCCGAGTTATCTTATGACATTATGTTAATAATTTTTTAACAAAATATAAAAATAAAAATAAGGTTTGATTGACGTGTCGCCGAGTTTTCGAGTCCTAGTTTTTTGAAAATTGCCGAGTCACCGTGTCATATCCGTATCCGATACGACACGCGTATCCGAGTCTGTGCATCCTTGGGTAGCATCATAGTCACCTCTAGTGTTGCTTCAATTCTCAATGGAGAGACTCCACATGCTTATTCGGCATCAAAGCATGTTGTGATAGGGCTGATGAGGAATTTGTGTGTAGAACTTGGACAGTATGGGATTAGAGTGAATTCTGTTTCTCCTTATGGTGTGGCGTCACCAATGCTAACAGGTGTTCTTGGGTTGGATGAGAAGACAGTTGAGGGAATCGTTTATGAGTCAACGAACTTGAAAGGGATGGTAGTGAAAGCTGAAGATGTTGCGGAAGCAGTCGTTTACTTGGGGAGTGATGAGGGCAGGTAGGGGTGGGCACGGTTCGGTTCGGTTCCAAATTTTGAGGAACCTAACTCGAACCGTTTAAAATTTTATCGGTTCCGATTCTGTTCGGTTCCTCTATTTTGAACGTTGGAACCGAACCTAACTCGAACCGTTTACAACGGTTCGGTTCCTACGGTTCCAAACGATTCCTATATTATCTCATTCAAAACTACCTCATCTTTGACTATAATCAATTTTACACTAAATTAAAATGACATTTCCAGGCAAGTCAAAGAATGCTAATTTCTGATAAATGGAATACTAGGAAGAACTTTTTCATAAAAGTATTGAAAATGATCATCTTTATATAATGTCAAAGCATTTGCAGAAATTTAACTCACCAAGGCAGAAACAACAAAATATTTATTGGCAAAGATGATCAACACATCAGCAGCAGCAGTCGAAACCCCAGCAGACAGGAAGAAAGATCAAGATGGAGAAGTTGTGTGTATTGTTGTTGAAGGGATTTCCAACTCCAACAGTACAAAACCCATTTGTGATTTCTATTAGAAGTAGAACCAAACCAGCCCTTGCATCTTCTGACAAAACAATCGATTCTTCACCAAGGGGAAGCTCTTCCTTCACCAAGTCAACTACTTCACCCTAATTATTGCAACACAAATTCACCATTTTTGCTCTTCTCTTTTCTTCTTCTTTGGTCTCTGTTCTGTTCGAAAAATCTCTACTCCTTTTTGTTTTTTCTTTTCTTTCCCTGCAACTCTGCAAGACCGATCAAGGTGTGGGGTGGGTCTAAACTCTAAACACGACTCGCAAACAGGGAAAATACAAACACGCAAGTAGAAGAAGAAGATCAACTTACTGCTTGAGCGAAATCATGATCAGGATGGGGAAACAGAAACATTCTCAGCCTTGTAAACCCATCCCCCGCACCTAACTTATCATACTCCTCCATCATATTCGTTACATCATCATCATTCACAACCGACACCAAAGCATCAAGATCCTCATCCGGCTGCTGGTACTTCAACACCATCGCTCTTTCGAATAGTTCCCGCATCTTTGCCATCAATTCCTCATAATTTGTGTCCCTCGGCAGACTCACAATCCTCGTCTCTTCGACAGAGACAGAGAGAGATCTCGCTGAGGGAGCTGCTGCTTCTTCTCTTCGACAGAGACAGAGAGAGAAGAAAGGAGAGGGAGATCTCGTGCTTCTTCTCTTCGACAGAGACAGAGAGAGGAGGGGAGAGGGAGATCTCGGCTTCTTTTCTTCGACAGAGACAGAGAGAGGAAAGGAGAGGGACTCACTGCTTCTTCTCTTCGACAGAGACAGAGAGGGAGATCTCGGCTTCTTCTCTTCGGATGGAGAGGGAGATCTCGGCTTCTTCTCTTAGAGACAGAGAGAGGAGAGGAGAGGGAGAGGGAAGAGGGTGATCTCGCACAGAGAGCTTCTCGAGACAGAGAGAGATATTTAATTGGGTATGGCTGGCGTATGGTATATTGGTATGGGTATATGTAAAATTGTAATCGGTTCGAAACGGTTCGGAACCGAAACCGTTTGAAAAAAAAATTGGAACCGGATCCGAACCGAATCGTTTCACATTTTTATAAATTAAAACCGAACGGTTTGGAGTAAAACGGTTCAGTCCGGTTTGAATCCGCGGTTCCTCAACCCGTTTGCCCACCCCTAAGGGCAGGTATCTGAGTGGGATGAACCTTCTTGTTGATGGTGGTTATAGCACCACCACTCCTGCTTTCAAAATGGCTTTGAAAGCTTATATGTCCAAGTGAATTGTAGTAAGTATATAAAGCTCTATTGTTGTCCTGTTTGTTTCCTTATAGATATCATCTCTTTCTATGTTTCTGAAATAATCAAGTTTTGTATCAAATTCTATTCATATCATCTTCTAACTTACAAGCTTTTTCTTTTTCCCTAAAAATTTCCTCTGTTTCTCTTCCCATATCTTTCTCTTATGAGTATTTTCCTTGAAATTGGTCAGTCCCAACTAACCAGTGTTTGGTTTTAAAGAAAAAATTCCAGAGAAAGATACAAGAGACAGGGTAAAGAAGAGAAAGTTCATTCCAAGTTCATTAAGATGATCTTCAACCTCATGTTTTCTACCAAATGCCCGAAAATAATTTACTATGAGGAAACAATAATTTACTATTTGTTTCCTTATAGACATTATCTCTTTCAATGATTATGAAATAATCAAGTTTTGTATCAAATTCTATTCATATCATCTTCTAACTTACAAGCTTTTTCTTTTTTCCCTAAAAATTTTCTCTGTTTCTCTTCCCTTATCTTTCTCTTATGAGTATTTCCCTTGAAAATGGTCAGTCCCAACTAAACAGTGTTTGGTTTTAATGAAAAAAATTCCAGAGAAAGATACAAGAGACAAGGTAAAGAAGAGAAAGTTCATTCCAAGTTCATTAAGATGATCTTCAACCTCATGTTTTCTACCAAATGCTCGAAAATAATTTACTTGAGGAAACAATAATTTACTATTTGTTAGGAATGAATTTGACAGAGAAGAAAAATAGAAGAAGATAGGACTGACCTTTAATTTCCGGTCGGTCCGGGTTTGCGCTAATTCCGGTTCCGTCCTAGTACAATGAAACGGGAATGGTACGAGTCAGAAAATCAAATGTTTTTGGGCAGACCCGGTTGGTACCGGACTGCTTTGAACCGGAACAGTCTGGGTCGACACCATGCCATCCCGGTTCAAAAAAGGCCCAAGCCCAATATTGTTGCACAAATAAGCCTCCAATTTCACAAGGCCCGCCTAAATTTACACATCCCCTCTCTTCATCTCTCTGCATAAATTTTTTTTGGAAAGCGAGCTGAGTTTTTATAGGATCCCATAACCTATCAACAAGGTGTGACCTACAAGTCAACACCATAAGAAAGTAACCATGCCGCCGGTGGGTCTCGAACCTAGGACGTGGAGGATAAAACCACACAGCCTTAACCACTCGATCATAACACCATTGGTCTCTTTGCATCATACAACCATTGGGGATGAGGATTAATGGAGAATCCTGCATTTAGGTCATTACTAAGGCACACTGCGGGCGAAAAAATGATCCAAAACAGGTGGGGTCTTTCTGATGTTCAAGCTCTTCCCCCTTTTGACATCTTAGGATAATTAATGGTATGTTATCTCAAAAAAATACCCATTTGAGGAAATTTGCAAGTAATCTCAAAAAGTTTTGGAGATGAACCCATTGGCTGAAATCGCATTTATTTAAGCTAATATTTTATCATAGATACCCATTTTATCATAGATACCCATTTGAGGCCACCCAAATAACTTACGCTGCTTCTTAGGATTTCACATGAGGGGATGTCCTCAACTGGTGAAGATGATAAACACTATCTATAATATGTTTTGTACACAAGAATCTTTTTTCCATCTTATGCAAGTCTTGTGAGGAAATTCTACATATTCCAATTGAAGTCGAGTGAAACAAGGAAGGCTTGCCTTGATGTCAGGGTGCATAAGATGATGGGAAATCCTCGGATGCTAATTTAAAGCTTAGTATTCATTGGCACAGGTGGGGAAGAGGCTTTCATTGGTGCTTCGCTCTCTTCTTTCAGTTGTGTTCCAGTTACAGTAACCGGGATGGACTTGATAAAATTGGGCTTTTAACTTGATAAAATTACGTGGGCTTGGGCTTGCTACAGTAACCGGGATGGACCGAATGGTCCGGGACAAAATTTGTGAAAACCGGTTCAAACCGGAACCAGGATAAAAACAACATAAACCGATTCATCCTGGTTTGAACAGGTTCGGAACCATATCAATCTGGGTCAGTCGGGTCGGGACCGGATTCTTGCCCACCCCTAATTTTCCATGCCTTTTTCTAGATTGAATGACTTAAATAGCTAAATACAAAATACAGAACTAACTTAACATGAAAATAGGAAATCATTTCTCCACCTCTCTAAGTGGCTTAGAATATGTGGGCTACGTGACCCATACGTGGGCTACGTGACCCATACATGGGCTACGTGAACACTTGCATGGCCATGTAGCATGCACATAACATTCCCCACACCTTAAGAATCCTTGTCCTCAAGGATAAAATCGGGGTAGGTCCACGAAAATCGCCAAGCATTCTCACAAGTCGCATCTTCCATTGGAGCTTTGTTCCATTTGATTAATATTTCGGCCTTCGGTCGATACTTCCCTTTCTGAATGACACGTCAGTCAAGCACTGACTCGGGTTGAGGTAGAATCGTCGAGGTATCTTCATCAACAGGTGGGAGCTGATCCGAGACTGCAGTAACTGACGCCAAGTGTTTACACAACAAGCTAACATGAAATACATCGTAAATTTTGGACTCATGAGGAAGAGCCAAGCGATAAGCTACGTTCCCTAGTTTTTTAGTAATTTGATATGGACCAAAGAACCTGGGAGCGAGCTTCATGGATCGGCGAAAGACTACCGATTGTTGTCAATATGGCTGAAGCTTCAAATAGATGAAATCACCTACCTCGAATGAGACATCCCGCCGGTGCACATCGGCAAAGCTACGCATCCGATATTGAGCCAACAAAAGATTAGATCTTAGTGCACGTAAGATGTCATCTCTGCTACAGAGGTAAGCATCCACCGCTGCAATCCAAGTTGTACCCGGAACATATATAGGTCAGTAGATCCAGGGGTGGAACACCATAAACAACCTCAAATGGGGTCATTCAAGTGGAAGAATGAACTGATGTGTTATAACTGTATTAAGCCCATGGTAGCCAATCCACCCAAGAACGGGTTCGTTCCCCTGCAAAACACCGCAAGTATTGCTCAAGCACTCTATTCATAACTTCTGTCTGGCCGTCCGTTTGGGGGTGATAGCTTGAGCTTATGTTCAATTGAGTCCCTTGGAGCTGGAAAAGAGCACGCCAGAAAGAGCTTACGAAAATCTTGTCCCTATCACTTACAATGGTAGTTGGTATTCCGTGAAAGCGGACTATATTCACAACAAAAGCCTTAGCTACCGACAACACCGTGAAAGGAATAAAATGGGCATATTTAGATAACCTGTCTACTACCACCATGATATCCGGGAATCCATTAGATATCGGTAATCCCTCGATAAAGTCCATAGATATCTCAGACCAAACACGTTCCAGAATGGACAACTGTTGAAGCAGGCCGACTAGTTTCATGCTGTTATGCTTATACCGTTGGCAAGCATCACATGTTTGAAGAAGTTCCTTGACCATTTTTCACACGTTCTTCCAAGTAAACGAACGTTCACAAACGGGACAAGGTTTTATAAAATCCAAAGTGGCCACCCACTGGTGAGGAGTGGCATTCAGCCATAATCGTGGGCACTAAAGGCGAAGAAGCATTCAATGAAATATTGCCATTGTAAAACCAGACCCCATCTCGAAGGTAATGAAGAGGACTCTGATTGTAGGCTGTATAAAAATGATCACGTTGCACCTCTACCTATAATGTGGACCACCATTCCGCATGCAACATCGAGATCGATATGAGTTGGAATTCCACAGTGCGGGATAAAGAATCAATGGCTTGGTTTTCAAGCCCTTTTTTGTACTCAATAACATAATCATAACCTAAAATCTTGGGAAGCCACCGAGTTTGTGCAGTAGTAGTGATGCACTGCTCAAGTAGATACTTGAGACTCTTTTGATCAGTTCTCACAGTGAACTGTTTGCCCAATAAGTAAGGTTGCTACTTCCAAATGGATTTTATAATGGCCAACATCTCCTTTTCATACGTGAACAGAATTATGGCAACCCCTTTGAGAGCCTCACTAAAGTAGGCTATGGGTTGGCCATGTTGTGTGAGAACTGTGCCCAATCCGATTCTGCTAGAATCACATTCAATCACAAATGGTTGTGAAAAATCCGGAAGGCCAAGGACGGGCGGTGAAGTCAGAGCCTCTTTAAGTTGTTTGAAGGATTTGGTTGCCTTTGTTATCCAATGAAATCCATATTTGGTTAGGAGTTGATTCAACGGAGTGGCTATTCCACCGAATTGAGGAATGAATTTCCTGTAATATCCAACCAGCCCCAAGAATCCGTGAACACCCTTGGTTGTCATGGGAGTCGGCCAAGCAAGAACGACTTTAATTTTTTATGGATCCATGGCTACCCCTTGTTCTGAAATTATGTCCCAAATAATCAACCGTGGTAACTCCAAACCTGCATTTAGTCTGCTTAGCAAGCAATTGGTTTTCAGACAGTATAGACAAAACAGTGTGTAAGTGAGAAATATGTTCTTCCCATGTTTTTAATACACTAATATGTCATCGAAGAAAACCAGGATGAATCGTCGCAGGTTAGATCGAAAGAGATCATTCATGAGGCTTTGGAAGGTGGTTGGAGCATTGGTAAGGCCGAATAGCATTACCAAAAATTCGTAATGGCCCTCGTGAGTGCGGAAAGCCGTTTTCAGAATGTCTCTGTCGTGGACTCTGATCTGGTGGTAGCCAGACCGAAGATCCAACTTAGAGAAAAATTAGTGTCGTTCAATTCGTCAGTCACAAATATCAGAAACTCATCTTTAATTGTGATGTTCAATGCTCGGTAGTCGACACAAAATCTCTACTCTCCATCGGGTTTCTTCACTAGCAAGACCGGTGAGGAGAATGGGCTATGACTGTGGCAGATGAGCCCTGTTTGCAAAAGTTCCCTTGCCATTCTTTCGATCTCAGTCTTTTGGTAGTATGGGTATCAGTAGGGCCGAAAACTCACCGGTTCCGCATTGGGTTGTAGAGGAATTCGATGATCATTTGAGCATTGAGGGGGTAGAGAAGTAGACCGAGAAAACACTAAGGAAAAAGACGTGAGGAGCTGCTCCAGATCTGTTGGGTGGGACCCGGTTTGGTTGTTGGATTCGGTTGCTATCAGATGGAGGAGATATCTAGTGTCGTGTTTGCAGTGGAAGTCCTTATCAATTAGGACTTCTATTCCCTTGTGACTCAAGCCTTGAACCGTATGAGAGGACCCATGCGTGCTGGAATGTCATGGCAAGCTTCGAATAATTGGTCTCAATGGAGCCAGGCGTTTCGAGCCATTGTACTCCGAGGACAAGCGAACAAGTTGCCACCGGTAGAACATAGCAATCTGCAGTTATTGGTGTACCTTGAATGATTACGATCAGTGCTCAGCATAGTCCGATGCACTCGATTCTCTCCTTGTTGGCAACCATGGCCTATATCTTCTTGCTTCAGATCATTGGCTGCCCGAATTTAGAAACAATGGCCTGATCAATGAAGTTGTGAGCGTTGCCGCTGTTGATCAATACCACCAGTTCTTTGTTCTTTAATTTCCCCATCACTTTAATGGTCTGTGGGTGGCTAGCCCCTGCGATGGCATGGAAGGAAATTTTTGGAATCACCTCCTGATGATCATACTCGAGTGGATCGTCATTCTCTTGCTTCTGAGCTGGGTCACGTATGTCTTCTATCATGAACAGTTGAGGTCTCTTGCAGCGATGACCCAGTATGAACACTACACCAAAAAGCCCCTTTAGCAACGGTTCTGTACCGTGGGCGTAACCCATTGCCACGGCTAAGAGCCGTTGGCTACAGAGGCGTCGCGAAATTTGTTGCAACGGCCATAAACCGTTGCTAACCCGTGGCAAAATAGCCACGGTTCTAAGCCGTGACAAGGTGTAGATATTAGCAACGGTTTTAAACCGTGGCTAAGAATGTAGCAACGGTTTTTAGCCGTGGCAAGATTAGCCACGGTTTCAAGCCGTGATAAGGTGTGGACAATAGCAACGGTTTTAAACCGTGCCTAATTAAGTAGCAACGGTTTTAAACCGTGGCTAACTTTAGCCACGGTTTTAAGCCGTGGCAATGTAGCCACGGTTTTGAGCCGTTGTGATAGTTAGCCACGGTTTAAAACCGTAGCAAATTTTTTTTTTTTTTTTTTAATAATTAATTTTTTTTTTTTTTTTTTTTTTTTTTTTTTTTTTTTTTTCCTATCAAATGACTTTGAGTCATTGAGTCAAAATTGTTTTAGAAGTATTTTTGAAGTTAAACAACATATAATAAAGAGAAGATTATGTTTTAATGTGTTAATTTTACTTTGAGAATACATGCACATTTCAGAATAATCAATAAGTGGAATTAATACGACCAGAATTACTAAAGAAGAAGACCAACAAATTGAGATGATCATCCAAATAGGCAATTAGGTTTCACTTAAGTAAACAATAATTGGAAAGATAATACAATCTGAGATAGACTAATAATTAGAAAGCAAACAATTGGAGCTGTAAATCTGTGATTGGTAACTGTCAAATTCCCAAAGAGAACTCAAATTGAAGATGTGGAATTCAGATCCATTTCCAGCTAACAGCTAAACCAATTAACCATGTTACAACAACAAAAAAAAAAAAAAAAAAAACTCACGCCATGGAGGTGGACTGGTGATGCAATAAGCAATGTTAGGCAGCTGATCCTTGGCTGGATGCGGCTGCAACTCATCCTGCTTGGGTGCTGGAGCTGCTCCTCCTGCCATGATTTTTCCTCTTCTACAAAGATTCATATGTACAACTCTGTCTCCTTCATCAGAGACGGCTTCAGAATATTCAGCAGCTCAGATTACGCAGCATTCTAGATGCAAGAGAATTCCTTTAAGCTTAAAACATCATCGTTGCTGATGAGGTATAATTCCTATTGTTTAAGACAGTGAAACTTGTACATTTTGAGTTTTATCAGGTTGGTTCACGAGGACGAGCATACCAGATTGAACTTAGGGTCCGAAGGCGCTGGAAGTAGTCCCCCAAGGCAAGCAAGCCTCTGGCTGCCTGCCGGGTAGTAAGGATTTTAGCCATCTGCTGCAAGGTCATATGGCGAAGGCTGTCTGCCTGTTCAGCATCAATAACCAATAAGAATCAGCCAAATTACAACCAAAGGGGGTTTAAGAAGATAATGGCTGAAAGAAGGGAGTTGCTAGTTCAAAGGGAAATTTCTATATGCAAAAACCTGACTATTTGATCCTCTTATTACTGCTTGAATATGATGAGCCACCAATCAGTATTTTCAATAGTTAATCAGACAATCTGACATAACACAACAACATTTCACCAACAGATTTACAAAAGAGTTCCTAAATAGTTTTCAACAACCAAAGATGGCCTAGTACATTAGAAAGTACCCTTTCGGAGTTCAACAGTAAAAATATTACTCATGCTTGTACCAAAACTGTCCCCCACCCTTGTCATATTATTTAGCCATACCTCTTGTGAATTGAACTACAGACCAAGTACAAGTTCAATAAAATGACAGTTTGAATGCTTTACATTCAAGTGTTAACATTTTTGAAGTCTTGAGAAAAAGCGAATTGATCACGAAGCCGTAAGTTAAGTAAATCTAAGTCAATTATTCTGTTAAATTGGGCTTTGTCTGCAAGTATTGAGCTAAAT
Source organism: Berberis thunbergii (assembly GCA_003290165.1). Lineage (NCBI taxonomy): Eukaryota > Viridiplantae > Streptophyta > Magnoliopsida > Ranunculales > Berberidaceae > Berberis > Berberis thunbergii. Next base: position 242,302 of record QNQO01001560.1, read on the forward strand.
TTTTCTTTTGTAAATAGCATAACATTCTTAGTATCTTGCATTTTCTCAGATGATTATGGTCCATGAAGAAAAACTAAACAGAGAATAAATAAATAATCAGGTGTTAGGAAGTACTATTTCTAGCTCATACTACTCTAAAACCTTCAAGTTGAAAGTCTTGCAAGGTCCTGACATTTTTTCAATTCAACATTATCTTTCTGCAATATTAATAGATAAACTTATCATGAGATTGCAGAATTCGTATGCCTAATCATAACAATTGTTCCCTATTATTGAGAATATCAGATTAATTTGTTAGCAAGTACTTCTTTAAAAGATTTAAGAAAATGCTCCAGAATATATTTTATGGTGCTATATCAATTAGTTGTTATCACAATAAGCAACGTGCCCTTATAATATGTACGTACCTGGTTCACAAATCTTAAAAGATCATTCAACTTCTCCATTGCAGTCCCCATCTGCAACATGTAGAGTCACATTCCAACCAGCTGCCAATGCACACGCGGCACCCGCGCGTTTCTGCGACAAATCCCGAAATGACACCGTAGTGCCTAAATCAACCGGCGAACACACGCGCCAACCACATGACGCCGCATCTCAGCATGTCAACGCTGCGACAAAACAACTGCAATGTATCCCAGCAGCAACAAAGCCGCGCATCAGCAGCAGCAGAAAATAGCACCGCAGCCGTCGCATCAACACGCAGCGCAGCAACCGCGCATCAGCAACAGCAGAACAGCAACAGCGGATCAGCAGCAGCAGCAGATCAGCAGAACAGCAACAGCAGATCAGCAGAGAGCTCTGCCTAAACCACACAGCATCTGCCCCTGCGAGCAGCAGAGAGACTCGCAGAATATCGCCATTTCCCGGACTGCGAAAGCTGCCATAATCCCCAAACCTCGCAGCCACCTTAGTGCATACCTTAAAAGTTTACGATACAAATAATCCTCGAAACCACGAATCAAGATATGAACCCATTAAAAGTTTATGATACAAATAATAATTAAAAGCGAAAACTAGCATACCTTAGTGCATCTAGCAAACTTCCAATATAACCATCCAAATATTTCACTCTAGATGTGTCCTTCAAGGACGTGTTATGTAATGTCCTTTTACCTGACAAAGCAAGCCCAGTTATTTCAATCATCCATTGATGCTACAAATAACGAAGGACGTTCTACTGCAAAAGATTATCACCAGGAACTATAAGCTGATAAGGTGGAATTACCCTCCTTTGTATACAAAACCACTACAAAGCCACAGTCACAATGGAAACATAAATTTTTCAGGTTTATAATCTTATAAAGGTACTATGCTGATTTGGAAAGTTGTTCAATATTACAGAAATGAGACTAAAATCTGAGTTGATAGGGAGAATTGAATTACACCCAAGGCTGATGTTGAAGTTTTCAATGGGGAAGCTAGGGTATAAAATAAGCACTAAACAATTAAAAGCTTCATAAAATTGAGGATAGGTGATGAAAGTGTTGTGTTCGAAGTGGGTTTTAAGTTGTATCTGATCTGTACATGTCGCTGATACTTCTCTAAGATGGTTCTAATGTTTGAAGGTAAAACAAGATCCAATTAGTAAGTGATTATATGTGAAGAACAAAATGGAAATTTTGATCCTACATACCTTGATATTTCCTAGAATAGCTTCAATGAAGCTCTCCTTTAATGGTTTTTGAGGATTATTTGGATTGAGAAGCCATATGAAATCCACCCCACATATGTTACCTCTATGGTTTCGATGACTAACCCACTGAGACAGAAAAATAATGAATACATTTTAGCTTTTGTCAAATTTATTACTTTAATATGCTTGTTTTTGTAGAAAAATATACTAACCTTATGGGCATCACTATTTGTGAACTGATGGTATTCTTTACAATCCAGCCTAATGAGATGGACACCCTTCTGTGGAACCAACCTTGTTATGCACCCAACCTAGTTCAGCATACATCAAAGAATTCAAGTAAGAAGTATGAACATAGTGAAAATTTAAGAATGATCAACTGCTTAGAAACCATCTGTAGAGACTGAATGTTTATCGTCATGTAAACAATCCAGCCCTTTATTTCAATGGATGCTATCCGTCCAATGTCAATAAACTCCCGAGAAGGGATACAAATTGGAGTGCCTACCTGAACTCATTGCAAGCAGAATCTGATCAGAAAAGAATGTGTGCAGGTGGGGTGGGGATACTCAGAAGGGTTATTGAGATATTAGAATGCTGATATATGTGGTCAAGCTCGTACGTGCAATCAATGAAATATTGTAATGAATAAATGTGCCTTAGCATATACAACATTACACAATTTTCATAGTCGAGGTTACAGATGAGAAACACAAAGTTCTAAATTCATAAAACTAAATAAAACGAAAGAAAGAGCGTAAAAAAACTAGTTCTTTACAAAAGATGACTTCATAAAACTCGAAATCTCATCTAAAGTTTCCCTACAAATGCCTGCCTGGAGTAGTTTTCACTCCCAGGGTATTTGGGAATTGGTTTTGAGACCATGTTCAGGTTAGCATTGGTCATCAATCATTAGGGTCTAGAGACTATAATCTGTCGAGAGTAAAACTGATGACAACACTTGAAGTTAGAGAAAGGGCAGAATAAAAAGGAAGATGTTCTGTTACCCACTGGCCAACCACGGAAAATGGTTAAGTGTTGCTATTTCAGTGCTAAACATAAGCTTTTCGACCATATTTCTTTGAGTCCACTGCACCAATAACAACAGAAGATCTGGAATGCCTTCACCACTGTTTTGTTGTAACAAGTAAAAGACCAACATCAAAATTAAGATAACATCTATTCCATTTAAACGTAATTTCTGCTCAATCAATTTTTCGGTCAAATGATTAAATCATATGCTTTACATTATGTGTAAACACAAAGTAAAAGACCAACATCACCAGTGATTTTTCAGATTATATCATCAAGTATAGATTATAGCTAATAATTTGGAAGTTGGAAATATTTAAAAAAAAAAAATAAATCATAAAACATACCTGATTGCACTTGTAGAGACAATATTGAAATAATTATCCTTGTCTTTATTTTTGTAGTACAATTCTGTATTCAGACACTGCTCTTTGAACTGTGTAACAATCTGCGAGTATAATTAAGAGAACCTAACCAAATGAGACCAAATATCGACTTCCACCACACAAAACAAGCTAGGAAGTACTATGACCTGGATAAGCTTCATCTTGAACTCATTTTGGACGTCCCTGGATTGTTGTTTCATAGCTTCCACAATAGGTGAATTGGGACAAGTCTTCCAACCATATAGTCTGTCAACCTTGACATCCAAATATTTACAGAAAAAAAATTATAAACTAAATCACACAACAAATTAAGAAAATTCTAAGGTTCATGAGAGGCTAACAACAATAGGCAGAGTTACCTTATTCAATGCAACTATGAACTTAGTCTTTCTCATTTTCAAAAGATTCAGTGACTCAATTGTCTGCGGTTCCAATCCATGCATTATGTCAACGACCAAGATTGCAATATCACATAAATCTGAACCTCTTGACAGCAAATTCCTGAAAGATTCATGCCCTGGGGTATCAATGACCAGAAGTCCTGGGACCAGAAGGTGTAAAGAATATTCATAATTCACAAAATTCCAATTCTTTTGCCTTAATTTGGCTGAAATCATGGAGATGCTCATAAAGTTAAAAACTTCATACAGATCAGGTAATAACTAGTTAGAAATCAGTGGAACATCTAGTTCGCTTGATTCTTAAACTTGATGTTTTCCAAATTGGCAACTACGTTTACTTGTATATTAATAATCAGAATACATAGCAATGGTTTGCTAAGTATAAATTTGAAGCCCTAACAGCATACAAGAATGCAAGTACACAGATTTTGAAGGAAAAAAATGCAAGTCAGGATTAATCTAACAATATAGAGTGGAAGCTCTCATAAAAACAGCACAGCAGCACAGAAAAAAACAGCAGCAGCAGAAACAGCATGAAACAGCAGCAGCATGAAGCAGCAGCAGAAAAAAAAACAGATGCACTCTGTTTTGCGACAGAGTGCTCTGCCTACACAGCACAGCAGCATCCCCTGCATGCAGCAGTTTTGCTCGCAGCGTATCGCCATATCCCGGACTGCCAAAGTTTTGAATTTTAAGGACCCCCCATATCCCGGACATATTTATCAGATATTGTTGTATACATAATCATAGAAACAAACCAACTAAAATGTGAACATGTTCCAAACAAAAACAGTAATCTTTTTTCTGAATCCTACCAAAAATTCTGATGTCAAAGCCTTCTCTAAAAGGGGGATGTTACCTTCCAAACCAATTGCTCCTAGAGCTTCTGCTGCCTAGTCAAAGGGCTCCATTTACCGTTCAACATTAGGATCAAACCCAATGACATAGTAAGTGATGAACACCCAAGCAGCGACTTCGAGAAACGAAACAGGAATTTTTAGAATCCATGTAGGGATCGCATATGCCCATGAAGGAAAGAATCGAAGGTCCCGTTGCTTGAAATAGACGGGCATCTTTGCAATGGTCATGGCAAGTTCTGAGAATCCATTAAACATAATCATGACAAGACTGAAAAACAGTGCTCCCATAAATATCCCTCCATCGGTTGTGTTATTACGAGGCATCTTAGTACGTAGGAACACTGTCATTGTGATGAATGCCATGAGTATAAGCTGAAACGTACATATAATTAGTATAGATGATATGGAATTCGAGAGCTGTGTTTTGAGTGGTTTGTAACTCACTAGTGACAACTTGAAGATGTAGACGAATGAGTTTCTTTTCATCAGCAAGTATTCTCGTGCAATGTTAGCTTTCAGAAGCTCTTTCTTGCCAACGCCATACTGCTTGGTTGTCAATGCTGCTGGGTGGCTCTTATTCTTGTCATATGAGTGTCCGAGCTCTTCTGCTAGTTTTCGACCAATGTGAAATGACTGAAAAGCCTCTGCAAATTCATTGACAGAAACAAACTGGTAGGGCTCATCGTGACAAGTCCAATACTGTCCTTGATCTTTCCTAGATGTCACCTGCCAGACAACCAAAACTCAAGTTAAGCTTTTGCAGGAGACCTACACATAAATTCAAAAGAAAAGTTTTTTCCCTTCTTTTTGGCTGGATAGAAGACTTCTTGCAAAAAATCTGCAGTTCCTTTTCTTACCGGACATTTGAATCCCATGGATTCAAAGAACTCAAGCACATGTTCTCGAGGACCCTGATACACAACCCGCCCATCAGAGATAAGAATAATGTCGTCAAAGAGGTCATAAGTCTCGGGTGCTGGTTGGAGAAGGGAGATAAGTGCTGTCCCTTGGAGAATTTGGATGGATTGCTTGAGAGAATTCACAATCTGAAAAGTCGTCGAGCTATCCAGACCAGTGGATATTTCATCCATGAACAATGCCTTTGAAGGTCCAACTAACATTTCTCCTGTAATGTATCAAATAGCTTATTTATATATGTTCAAAATCTAATTGAAACTTGAGCTTTTCTTCTTTTTTCCGCTAATAAATTGAAATATAAGCTGAAAGGGATGCATAGATAAATGATGAGTTTTTTTTTACCAGTGGTAACTCTTTTCTTTGTCCACCAGAGATACCCCTCAACATTTCATCACCCACCATTGTATCAGCACAGACATCCAACCCCAAAATCTACAATTTCCAACATGAAAAAAAAAATTCCGAATTTCTTAATATTTCTAGTTCTCAAGAGTCTTAAAATAATTATATATCGTCTTTACAAAATATCATACCTTCAAATAATAATCGGTAACTACACTGGTCTCTTGTCCTTCCGTTGCAGCAGCCTGCATTATTAGAAATAAAAACTTCAGCATCTTGAAATGAGATTCGGAGAAAGCGGAGGTCATACCCTAAAAACTTCAGCATCTTGAAATATCATACCTTCAAAACTTCAGCATCTTCAACATCTCTGCAAGATTTCAAGATTCAAACAATTGATTCAGATTACGTGGAATGGTGGTTTGCAATACCCTATAAATTGAAGCAAATTGTGTATGACGTACCATAGCCAGTTCCAACTCCTTGACATCTCGCAGAGAAAGCCAAGGTTTCCCTAACAGTCATTTCTCCGATATGGAGGTCATACTGACTGATATATGCAGATGTTCTTTGTGGGACAAACTCGTCCATTCCATGACCATTATAAGTTACTTTTCCAGTAACCTAATGTCCAAAAAAATACCCATTTAGTTATTCCAAACTAAAACATCAATAATGTAATCAGAAGAGTATGCAATATCCTCACTTGAAGATCTGAATCAAGCTTCCCGGCCAAAGCCAATAGCAATGTAGTCTTTCCAGAGCTTGGGGGGCCTAAAAGTAGTGTCAATCTGTAGATTGAGACTGCCAAATGTGAGAAAACTTTCGCAGAATCTATGAAACAGAAATTAAACCAAAACCAGGTGAACTTCCATTTATTAATTCAAATGGAGATTGCTGTCTTACCTTCCAGGCTTGATGAAGGATAGACAATGGTCTTTTTCGACTGGGAAGGACATGGAGATAATTCAAGAACCCCTTTAAAATATAAGAAGAAACTATCATGCAAGTCGTTGCTCATAATTCTAAGAGATGAAGAAATATTACAAAAAAAACTATGCAAATGATTTGAACTTATAATTAACTACCTCTATCACATTGATAGTTGCATTATAGAGTGTTGGTAAAGCTCTGCCTCCCACGTGTGCTTCTGCGTCCACATTTAGATGTTCATATCTGACTTCGATCGTCGGAAGATCAATTCCAACTCTGAATTCAAATGAGAAAAAACAAAGACAGCCCATCAAAGGGTTAAGTTACTGCTCAGTAATTTATTATACGGGGGTAATTTATTCAGAACGTCAGATTCCTCAAGATGCGTGCACAAAATTTGAAATTAGTTAGGAGTAAACCATTCAGAGAAAACATTCTTTATCATAGATGGTGCACTTAATTTTTAACTTTATTAGGCAGAGATTGGATTCATGCTAATAGATGTATTTTGTACTCTATGCATTGAAAATTTTTAGTTCTGATAAGAAAGGAGAAAAAATATTGAGGAAGTACATGTGGATCCTCAACCATTTCATATATTTTTAGGTTAAAACTTGTCATTTCTTCTATTGTTGTTCAATTTATGAAACTGAAATTAAAGAAAAATAGGTATGACGATTTACATGGGGAGAAGAGTCTACTCCAGCAGCAATGGCATCATCACATTGCTTCAGTATGCCCTTCCAATCGCCATCCCTCTTGGCATTGACACATTTACGTAGATGTTCCTCAACAGTTCGCAACTTTTGTAACTCGTCAGGAACAGGCTGTTGTCCAGGAGTACATAGTTGCTTCCGGGCATTCTCAACGTGCCCTAACCTGTAGGAAAACAGAGTTAAATGAACACTATCCGACGGTCGTATATTAGTCACAAATAAAAAAAAACACTATCTTAATTTCGCAGCTCCCAAATTCGAAATCTCCTTGTAAATTCCCTAAAAAGGGATATACTAAACTAAACCAAAAATCAATTTCAATTACATTCTCAAGATTAATCTGTAGAAATATATATAAAAACAATGAAAACCACTGATCCAGAATTATTGAAGAGCAATTAATCAGTATAACAACTCAAATTTACTTGAAAATCCGGCAAAACAAAGAAAATGCATCAACCTCCAGTACAACAACAACAGTAAAAACAATCTATCATGTGACTAAAAGGAGATCCAAATTCAAAGGAGAACCCATTTCACTACGAAATCAAATAACTCAAACATCACAGGATTCAAAGAAGTCGTATAGACAGATAACCCCATTTGACTGATTATTCCAAATTACTCAAAGAAAAACATTGATGAATCTTTAACCAACACACACCATAGTTGAGCAATGAAAGAACAAAAACTAAGCTCAATCAGAACAAAAAAAGAAAGAAAATGATCAATTAATGAAATGGGAAAGGCAATTAAGGCTTCGAGATTGAAAGCTCACTCACCGCAAATACAAAGAACCCAATCTCTGACGCGCCCATTGATAACCAAAAAGAGAGAAATCACCCAATTTGCAACTTACAGAGAAATGAAACCCAAACCTAACCAAACAATAGAGAGACAGAGAAAGGGGTAATAGAGAAGGAGAAGAAGAAGACTTGGGGTGCCTTTTCAATGAACTCCTGTACATAGTTTTCACCAAAACATCGATGCCCAGCATCATAGACTTGGCGAATGAGGGAGACTGGCTTGGTCTTGCTCACACTCACCACTCTGACTTGATCGGCTCTTCGCCCAGATTTCTCCGCCGCTTGTTGCACCCTTTGCATCACTGAACGCAGTGCTGTTACAGCTGTTCCTTCCATGGCGAGTGCTGCAGCCATGGCTGGTGATGACTGTTGTTGTTTGGTCTCTGTTTCTTCTGACTGCTTGGGTTGCTCGACTTCTCCCTCTCTCTTTCCTTCTCCTTCTCCTTCTCTCTTTCCCTCTCCTTTGAAATTTGGGGGTTTTTTTCACAAAGGATTGAAAAGGGGGAGATGGAGCGGGAACGCGGGAAGCAAAAATTTTTCCCAAAATTTCGCCCGCGAGCCTTCGACCTACTTCTCCACAGGTCCCACGTGCAATACACGTGCACATTTGCAACGGTTTTAAGCCGTGGGTAACTATAGCCACGGCTTTTAGCCGTGGCAAACACGCCAACGGTTTAGAACCGTGGCCAAGCCGTTTTTTAGCAACGGTTTTAAGCCGTTGGGGACTATAGCAACGGTTTTTAGCCGTGGCAAACACACCAACGGCTTAGAACCGTGGCCACCCCTGTGTAGCTAATCAGCCCTTTTGGTGTAGTGGAATTTCTCGTCACAATAGTAACAAAGCCCTTTTCACGCGCTCGCGTGATTCGTGATTGGAAAGTCGGCGAACAACCATGGGTTGGGAAGCTGGACTAGCACGCGGATTGGGTGGAGGACCCAACAATCCCACTGTGGGGCTGACATTTACCTTGGCAATTGTAGATGTTGGAGTTCGGTACGGTGTCGTCACCTTTCTCTGTAGTTGTTCTTTCCTCTATCAACCTGGCTACACCGATGGTATCGGCTAAGGTATTTGGATGTTTGATTTTAACATCTAAACGGATGTCATATCGGAGTCCAGCAATGAAGCATCCGATCAAGAAGTTCTCAGGTGAGCCATTTACCCTATGGGAAAGCTTTTCGAAGGTCTCCTGATAGGCAGCTACAGTTGTGGTCTGCCTCGGTCGTGTTAAAGCTTTTGAAGGATCATCATAGTCTGTTGGCTCGAAGCAGTGGAGAGTCGCCTTGGTTAGTTTGGGCCATGTCAAAGGTCCTCGAAATTTGGTAAGCCACTGATGCCATTGTAGAGCAATCCCTTCTAAGTAAAAGATGCTAATTGAACCTGTTGTTCAGGGGGTACTCATTTGAAATCAAAATACTGCTCTGCCTTATAAATCCACCCAGAAGGATCGTCACCATTAAATTTTGGGAAAAGGTAGTTTAAGGTGTGGGTTATGTGCCTCACCATTAGTGTTGGAAGATTCCCCTGGCGAGAATAGGTTGAATTCGAGGGAATTGGGTCACGAGCTACGAGTAACACGTAGTGCTTGAAGCTCAGTCAACACTTGTTGTAAAGCATTGTTAATTTGGTTGAAACTGATTTCGTGTCGTGCAAGATCTCATTAACTTAATTGAGAAATTTTGCATTTGTTTTGCCACGAGTGTTCATGGTCGAAACCGTGCTCTGATACCAATGTGAGGAATGAATTTGACAGAAGAGAAAAGTAGAAGAATATAGGATTGATCTTTAATTTCCATGCCTTTCTTCTAGTTGAATGAATTAATTAACTAAACAAAATACATAACTAACTTAACATGAAAATAGGAAAGCATTTCTCCACCTCTCTCAGTGGCTTAGAATACGTGGGCTACATGAGCACTTGCATGGCCCTGTAGCATGCATGCACATAACACTATTTTTTGTTAGACAAAAAAATATATAAAAGTAATAATCAATAAGTATATGCTCATTTTTATTTCTCCTCAACTATCAAGTCATATAACAACATTCCATATGAAGAGTTAAGTAATGCAGGACTAGTTGCACTATAGCTTCCATCAACAATTACATTGAGCCCACTTAGTCTTCATGGCATCTCACATCTCAGTCTTTATCTTGCATCTCATGCATTAGCGATATGTCGGTTTACCTCTGATACATATACTGTATTTTATAGCATCATCATGGCATTCTATGGTTGTGTAGTATTTTTATGTATTTGTGGTCTGCTCACACTTGCTAGTGCTGACTCATTTATTTGTTTTTAGGCAAATGAGTATACCCCACCTAAATGCAAGTGGTGTTGTTGTTGATGATAATGATGCAAGTAGTGGTGTTGTTGTTGATGATAATGATTCAAGTAGTGGTGTTGTTGATGGTAATGATGCAAATGGAGCTAAAATGTTGATGCTTGAAATTATTTAAGGTGGGGTCATATCACGACCTGATCCACAGAGTACTATATTGTCCTCGAAATGGAGAAGATGTAGACCATAGGATTAAAACTGAGTGGTTGAAATGGAGAATGGCGTCAGGAGCATTATACGATAGAAGGATGCTTGCAAGGCTAAAAGGGAAATGCTATAAGACAATTGTTCGACCAGCCATGCTATACGGTTCAGAATGTTGGGCTACTATGGGACAACATACGCATAGGATGCCAATAGCAGAAATGCGTATGTTAGGTGGATATGTGGTAAAACTCGTAAGGATAAAATTAGAAATGAAAAAATTAGGAGATACGTAGGTGTATCGCCCATAGTGGACAAAATTAGAGAAAGACGTTTAACTTGGTTTGGTCATGTGCGGAGGAGACAAGCACAACGCAATTAGAAAATGTTTAGATTGGCAAGTTAATGGAGGTTGTAGACGGAGGGACGACCGTTGAAAACTTGGATGAAGACGGTGAATGAAGATATCATTGAGCTTGGATTAG